>KZ538337.1:6266-33641 GCA_000934665.2 Catajapyx aquilonaris
CCCCCCCCCCCCCCCCCCCCCCCAACCTAAATCCTGGCTACGCCCATGCAGTGCACTTGTTATTTTGCGAATATTGTTGCAGGAGTAAATGTTGGGTCATGCAATTCTGGTTTTCCACATATGTATCATTGTCCAACATACGTATGAGACAAGTTAATTACTCTATTAGATATGGTAATACTTCATTATATCCGCACGAAAATGATGTTTCTACCCATTCTGAATCTGGTCGGCGGGTTGATTCTAATGACGCTATTCTTCGGATGCAGAAACGCTTTGTTCAAAAGTTATTGAACAGTCTGAATGTTCTGCAGAACATATTTACATGACCGCCATCTTGCACATTGTGGATCATGGGCGAGGAAATGCTTCAGTAAACTGCAATAATTATATCCAACAATATTGTAACTTCCCTCTCTGTGCTCTGTGCAACCCTTTGACAACCCCCTCCGCCCCGGCTCGATTTCCGTCCTTACCACCCCTGCCCCTTCAGACCTTCAGGGTGCCAACGGGTCAAACAGGATGGTCCGTAGGCCCTCTCCCTTCTGTCATGACTCTCCTGTGGTTGCTGACTGTCTTATGCCCAATGGGCTCATCATCCCACTGAAGGTCCCAAGGGATGCCACCCTCCAAGACGTCAAGGTTTTTTAAAAATTGTAACTGGGTCATTCCATGTCAATTCATTAAATTTTCAGAAAATTTGTGGCTCGACCCCTTTCAGTTTTGTTTAAAAAAATTAAGTGTGTAGCCATGCAGGACTTAATGTGAAATCCAACACTGTAGCAAAATGAAGCGAGTCATATAACAATAAGGTATGGTAGTGCAAAAGATTGGGCATAAGCAACAACTCACATTGAAGAGACTCCCATATGACTTTGACTCAGAGCCAGCCCTAGGGGAGGTCAACAGGGGCTCCGGCCCCAGGCCCCGCGCTTCAGAAGGCCCTGTGCCGCCAAAGACCACGGGCTCCTGTCTTACAGGAAAGTCCAACACTGAGAAAGCCCACATTGTCATTTGTCATTCATTCCTAGGCCCACATAAGGGTCATTCCATGCGAAAAGGGACATTTTGGTTAAAAGCAGGGTTGTGAACCGAACCGAACCCTTGTTCCGTGAACCCGATAACATTGGAGCCACTCAGGAGCAGTAGAGCCGGGTTGGGAGTGAGCGTCGGAACTTGGTTTGGGTTCAAGCCGGTTCAGGGGGAGAGTGGAGCCAAGGTCGGAGCGGGTTCGAAGTTTGGTTCAGGCCAACGGCTCCGGAGTTGAACCCGGTTCAAGAGCGGGTTCGGAGCGGTTCAGAGCTTGGTTAGGTACAACATACCAACACAACGGGGGGAAGGGCAGAAAAACCGCTGGATTTACTCTAGCGCATGCGTCATGTTTTCGTGGTGGGAGAATGACATTTCCAAGCACCCGTGATACAGGGTGTACCGCTAATGTCACATTTTTATGACATACGCATTTTTGTATGCCACAATATGTCATAGGCCGACCAATTTTTTGGATGTCACATTCTCATGTCATACAACAAATGCGTATGACCATTAGCTCTTGGTATGACATGAGAATGTGACATCCAAAAAATGGGTATTAGCTCTTATTAGTATTACATATTGTGGCATACAAAAAAATGCTTATGACATATTGTAATGTACAAAAATGCCTATGACATAAAAATGTGACATTTGCGGTACACCCTGTATCGCGGGTGCTTGGAAATGTCATTCTCCCACCACCAAAACCTGACACATGCGCTGGAGTAAATCCAGCGGTTTTTATGCCCTTCCCCCCGTTGCATTGGTATGTTGTACCTAACTAAGTTCTGAACCGCTCCGAACCCGCTCTTGAACCTGGTTCAACTCCAGAGCCGTTGGCCTGAACCAAACTCCGAACCCGCTCAGAGTCCTCAGACCTTGGCTTCACTCTCCCACTGAACCGGCTTGAACCCAAACCAAGTTCTGACGCTTTCTCCGACCCCGGCTCTACTGCTCCGGAGCTGCTCCGATGTTATCAGGTTCACGGAACAAGGGTTTAAAAAGTTCAAAATGCAATTTTTCTCTATCTCATTTTAAACTTTAATAGTTTCGAATTTTACGCTTTGCACAAAAGAAATTGGAAAAAAATCAAATTTGGTTAGTGTTTTACAAGTCCTGAGAGGAAGTGCATTCCTCTTGATGGTAGGTAGAACATGATTGCCATTCAGCACCAAGTGCTAGGATTGAGAACAATCACAAACATCACTAGAGGAATTGTCTGGGTAAGTTATGATCATTTTGTTTTGTAAATGGGTGACCAATGACTGATTGGAAAACTGAGGTTTTTGTGTCTCATCCGTTACCCAAAAACAACCAAAGTTCTTTTTTAGAAGGTGATACTAAATTTGCAATAAGTTAAAATTTTTTCTTGGGGTATGAAAAGTCATGATTTGCATCTCACACACGCACAAATTTAGTTTCTAGGTCCTCAAGTTTTGCTGCTTGCAATGAAGCTGCCCTCACCCGCCATCTTGGATGGAAGAGACACCCTCCTTCTCCAACAAGCTACCTTCAAAGCTCTGCTGTAGTGAGTGACACTGCCACAGAGGAACCCAGGTGGTAGCATATGATGTAGCAGAAGGGATACTACTTTCTTCACTGGCCAGTTTAATTTTTTCAATTTTGCGAGATATTGTCGGAATCAAAGCTTGACGGAGTTCTTGGGTTTTTCCCAACCACCCAAATCCTCCTGTCCCAACTCCACCACCTCAAAATGAGCCCCATTCCTACCACACCTAATATGCAAAAGGGTTCGTATGGGTCAGGCCAGAAACCAGTGTTGCCTAGTACAGACGCCGATACACGACCAGTGCTGTGTCTTACTAGTCTTAGTAGTTAATTCTTGTAAATTATTTATCTTACAGGAGAGGCACGGCACCATCGCATTTTAATCTTTTTCTCCAGAACCCTTTTGCGGATTAGGCTCGGAAGAAATGGTCACATTTTGGAGTTGGTGGAGTAGGGCACTGGTATAGAGACAGGAGGATTTGGGTGGTTGGGAATAACCCAGGAACACCGTCAAGCTTTGAATCCAACAATACTATGAGGAGTCATCATGAAGTAAGGTCTCCAAGGCTGTAACGTTTATTCTGTATGAACACCAATGACGAAACTTACAGGGTACATGAGGACAATGGACATCTACTTTTCGACGTAGTTTCCACACTGAAGAACGCACATATCCCATTGGCAGACCAGTTTCTCAATCCCTTCCCAATAGAAAGGGCTGCCCTGTTGACAGCACCAGTCACGCACAGCCTTCTTCACCTCATAGTAGCTTCGGAAATACCGACCTGCCATGTCTGCTTTCAGGGCTCTGAATAAGTGATATGGGGGCTAGGTCGGGACTGTAGGGTGGGTGAGGAAGAACTTCCCAGCCGTATCCATTCAGCAAAGCCATGGTGTCCCTCGATGTGTGCGGACGGGCGTTGTCGTGGAGAGGATGACCCCAGCAGTGAGTAATCCTGTTCGTTTCCACCTGATGGCTTTCTGCAACTTCGCCAGGGTCACTGCATATCCCTCCGAATTGATAGTCACCCCGTGCTCCAGGAAGTCAGAACACCAGCAGAATCCCAGAACACTGTAACCATGACTTTCCCAGCTGACGGGACACTTTTGAACTTGGTCTGCCGATGGGATAAGTGCGTTCTTCGGTGTGGAAACTACGTTGAAAAGTAGATGTCCATTGTCCTCATGTACCCTGTATGTTTCGTCATTTGTGTTCATACAGAATAAACATTACAGCCTTGGAGACCTTACTTTCTGATCACTCCTCGTATTTTTCTTTCATTTATTTGTATGCATCACATGACAGATATGATGACTACAAATTACAAGCTGTGATGATCTGCCCAGAATGTAATCTGTGAGTGCACTGGTCGATTGTGATTTTTAAACACTGCATTATGTGGTGTTTATGCCGGAATACCAGTCTATGTGAGGTATGCCCGAGGGGTTATTCACTAAGGGTAGTCCGTGTACACCTTAGTAGGTAGTCCGGGGGTAGTCCAGCCTGGACTACCCGAGTAGTCCGAGGTAGTCTGGGTAGTCCGTGTACACAAAAAATGTAAGCGAATAATCCCTTAGGTATGCCGGTATGAGATGAGGCTTTTGCGGTATGGCTACCGAATAGGTCAGGAATGGTGGTGGAATAAGTACAGAATGGCTCCACCTTATACAAATGAAATAATTGTGCAATTGGATTACAACCTAAATCACTGCACTTCCAACATCAATTAATATCCTGACGCATGCAGTGGGAAACTTAAACCTGACCTTGTCATAACATCGCGTCATGTCAACATACCATTTAAAAATTACTCCTGAAAAATCCCATCTGATCACGAGTACATTGCTAAACTTGGTAGTGGAATCAGCGGCTGTCATCACTGCTGAGCTCACCTACTGGTCAATCTAGGCTGAATTTTAAAACGTACTCATTGCTGCTCATGGCACACGTCTCACTGCTTCAAGCAGCTTAGACTGACCTGATGCAGTGCTTGCATGAATATACATCACTTCAACAATCGTGAATGCAACCAAGCTTAGCATAATAGTTCATAAAAGTTGAGTTACATTACATTTTTAAAAGGTACATTGGCATGTCCTTCCACTTTTTTTTACCTTTTCATATTTTCGGGCAGTGGGTGTTGTATCAACTCCTAACTCATCGTCCGAGGTTGGAAAGAAACCCAGGTCTGCGTTACTTCCTCGTTGATTTAAAAGAATTACAAAAATCCACTATCACTATTACCCTATGGCCTACCGTGTTGTGTTTCTGACACCTGATACTACCAGTTGCTACCAGTTCTCGTGTCCAGCAGTGTTCTCCTCACACACTGCGCCGATGTCTCATCCTGTCAAGCCCTCCAGCACCATTGTGGGGCCCCAATTCGGAAATGGAACAATCAGAATTACCGCGATACCGACTACAGGTGGGTGCTTTTTCTCTCTCTCCAAGTCCAAGTGAAGTCTCTCACCCCACAGGCCATGTGCTCCAGTCCAACGAGGTATAATATCTCGTTGCTGTTGCTCTAGTCCTGGCTCTCACACCTCCCACAGGTGACAGGTGGTTCGACTGGTTCCACCAAGGATCGGCTCCCTCCAGAAGACTATTTGCAGCCCACGCCATCTGCCAGGCACGATGCCACCATTATATTATATCAATTTTAAAATCACTCCACATCAATTTAATAGTTTAACCTCACGTGACTTTTTCTAATGTGGCTTCAATTATATTCGGCAACATAATTTAGGAAGACTTGGCATGCAATATTCGGACGCAACCACACAAAGGCGGCAGGTTCGAACTCGTGTTTTTTGTGTGTGTGTGTGTTTAATGTAAGAGGCAGCTTCCGTAATTATCTGAATAATAAAAGAAATTTTGCATTTTTAACGCTTCGTGGGGTGATTTTTCATTAGTAAAATGGCAAAAGTGCGGAGTTTACACAATAGATCATACGGATCATACCAAGAGCTGATACAAATCTGACTGAGTTTCCACCTAGATTATTATGAACAATAATATTGTCACTGCCTATAACGATAGGGCCTGGGTATAAAGATACTGTACTTCCTGTTCTACAGAACTTTTGATCATCAGAAGTTACTAATTACAATGAAAATTGACTAGTAAATGCACCCAGTAGGTTCCACCCTGAAATGTAAATATTGCCACAATAAGCATTAGGAAAAGGCTCAAAATGACAGTAACCAACAGGAAGCAATAACTGATGACATACATTTTGGAGTTAACCATTGTATTTATTAATAAGGAAAAAAACTTGCCTAGCAGTATATGTGGTGAATGAAATATAATTATATTCACTCCTGTTATAATCCAAGATTATGCTCCCACAGGATGCACCTCAAAACCACATTTACAATCAAATTGGCAAATGTGACACATGTTGGCATTTAAATGTTTCTGTGGTTCACATTGGAGGAAACAAGTTACAACTATAACAGTAACAACTTAACAATGGGACATGTCCATGAGCATTCAGCATAAAAATTAAAAAAATTAAAAAAAATATATTTAAAAAATGCTCCAAATATCATTAAATGATAACTAAAATGTATAAGTCTGTCCAACACAGTCACAATGGTTATACAGGGTTGGCTAAAATGAATAACAGTATTTGAATCGTGTGGTACAGTGGTGCTATTTGCACACGAGCGGGAGATTGGCATGTGCTGGAGTGGGGAAGGTATGCCATTTGCAAAAATTGCGTCGTGGTCAGCAGAACACCATGCATTCATTATGGAGGATTATTTTTAAAATAATGAGTCCCCCGTACCTGTACACAGTATCTTTCTTTGCCTTTTTGGGCTGGAACCTCAGGAGAAAGTCCCTGACCACCGGATGTTCATAAAGTGGGTGAAGAAGTTCTGGGACACAGCTTCAAACCGGGATCAGACAGCACTGGATGTAAAAGGACACAGAGGACCCCTCAACGGAGCTTCAAATGGCTGATCGCTGAGGACTTCGGAGTAGCGCATTGCCTACCCCCCGGCCAGTGCTTTCTTGTCCCGGCTGGAAGCTGTGTCCCAGAACTGCTTCACCCACCTTATGAACGTCGGTGGTCAGGGACGTTGTCCTGACGTCCCTACCCAAAAAGGCGAAGAAATATCCTTTGCACAGCTACAGGGGACTCATTATTTTTAAAATAATCCTCCACGATGAATGCATGGTGTTCTGCTGACCACTACGCAATTTTTGCAAATGGCATACCTTCCCCATTCCAGCACATGCCAATATCCAACGCATGCGCAATTAGCACCACCGTACCACGTGATTCAAATACTGTCAATCATTTTGCCCAACCCTGTATTTCGAATTCAAGCAAAGATGTTACGGGCTAAATAACACAATTGCAATAAAAAAACTAAATGACAAATGTGACAGATGTGTTGGTAAAATTAAAACATTATTACCCATTATTTTTGGTTCAACTAACCTTCATCCCAAATGGTATTTATAGGGTAGACAAACAAACAGAAAAATATATATACCAGTAAACACCTAAAATTCTGATCGTAACTTGTCAAAAAAGTGCAGCATTCCCTTTTGAAATAGAAATAAAAGAACCACAACTTATAAAATTTTTCCTTATTTCACAACATTATCCAAATAAATATTGTTAAGTCACATACCAAGAGACTAACACACAAGAAATTAACATTTCTTGTTCTACTGACTGAGGAACACAACGTGTCTTTAGCATATGAAAGACAGAAAACAGCTGGCAGATACATAAAAAAATTCAACTTTCCAACGAACATAACATTTCACAAACTTGTTATGTAAATATATTTTTTCCTGGCTAACTCCAATTCTGCATATTAAACTCTACGGTTAACATCCTGAGCAGTTCATAAGATTTGCATTTTCCACAAAAGATCCGTATAAATATCACAACTCACAAGGGAAGTGTAAGTGTTGTCAATGGCGTTTCTGAATCAAACTTGGCACAATGATATAGGCAGGTAAGTTATTAAAGAAAATGCAAAAAAATTTGGCGGATGCCCACAAGGTCAAAAGTTATGACCTCTTGAACTCACAAGGGACACTTTCCAAGGTCTCGCCGATTTTCTTGAAATTCGGTACATTGGTAGCCCACGCCAAGGGATGAAAAACGCACCTATAAAGTGACCTGCTCAAAATGACCCGGTGACCCCTTTTGGGGGGCTACCAATGCACCGAATTTCAAGAAAATTGGCGAGTTTTCGGCATTTAAGACTTGACCTCTGCCCTCCAAAAAGGGGTCACCAGGTCATTTTGAGCAGGTCACTTTATGTGCGTTTTTCATCCCTTGGGTGGCCTACCAAATGTACCGAATTTCAAGAAAATCGGTGAGACCTTGGAAAGTGTCCCTTGTGAGTTTTGACTTTGTGGGCATCCGCCAAAAATTGTTGCATTTTCTTTAATAACTTACCTGCCTATATCATTGTGCCAAGTTTGATTCAGAAACGCCATTGACAACACACACTTCCCTTGTCAGTTGTACAGTATACAACCTAACATGATTCAAGACAATGTGACATTTAAAAAAAAAAAAAACTTTTCACAAGGTGCACATGATTGTCAGCCTATTTTAACCCTACCACTGTCACATGACAAAAGGTGCATGTCTCTGTTCGACATCCTGATGTTAATAATGAAGGTTCCAGATCAAATCTTGCAGGATGGTAAAAATCACAAAGAAACTACACCAATCTGGTTTCTTGCAAGAGTCATAGGATCTGGAGGCATATAACAAGATGTACGCCTACTGAGCCACTTGTCTTCCATTGGGTCATACACCCTCATTCTACGACCCCTTTTGGTGATGTCATATATATCATATGTTTCTCCACCTATGGCATACAAAAGACCACATATACAGCAACCGCTGCAGTTTGAGTCAAAGGAATGTCCGATTTGGTTACCTCCATCGTCCATTCATTATGGTCAAATGAATACCTGTCTACATCATAGGAAGCCAAAACATTATTTTCCTTATTATATCCACCGACCACATACATGATGTGATCATGCACGACAGCAACAGCCACACCCCTACGAGGTCGCAGCCAGGGAGCCAACTTGGTCCACTCACCAGTTGTTGGGTTGTAGGACACAAAATCTTTCACATAGACATTCTTCTGCTGTCTGATCATGTAAATTAATCCCTTATGTGAAACTACAGACATACTTCTCCGAGCAATAGGCATTTGACCAATTACATTCCATTGCTTGGTTGCAGGGTTATACTTCTCAACGCTTTGGAGGATGTTTTCCAAATCACACCCTCCAAATGCATACAAGCAGCCATTCAATTCACACAGACCAAAGTCAGACGACTCAGACCGTGGAATTTGCAAATTGGCAATGTCATGCCACCAGCCCTCATCATCACCAATCTTGCTAACTAGAGTACTTGATGATGTTTGTCCTTTTATCCTACCACCTACAACATAGATGTCACCATGCAAGGCTGCATAGCCTGGGGCTTCACGAGCAGCCGGCAGACCAGGCAGTGTGACCCATTTTTGGTGTGACAAACATAGGCACTCCACTCGGCACGATTTAACCCTTACAAAGTCATCAGCAATATCAACATAATTTGACACCAGGTGATAATAAAACCATACAACTCAACTGATCAGTGCTCTCCAGTAAAGCCACTCAGAGTAACAGCTCTTAGCATACTAATGGGGTTGGGACCAGTACTGTCGAGGTATCACTGTACTACTCTACTCCCCATTTGCAAATAATATTTTGGGAGAGATTTTGAAAAAATTCAAATCATGAAAACTGTCTGGCATTTCAATTAGAAATGTCACAAAAAATCATGCTTGCATATGTAAATGTCTTTTAAAATCCCAGTGTAATGCTGATTCTTGTGCATCATGTCAAATATGGCAGAGGTCATGATTTTGTATCTTTGTGGTTCCTGAAGACTTTTACATCCTGCCAAGTAACCAAACTTTTGCAAGTGCCCCTTTTTCTTCAAGATCACAAAAATTGATCCACACTCTGGATCAATTATGTATTGGTAGCCATTCACTTAATCACTCGTTGAACTACAGAGAGGAAGTTAGGACATCATCAGTAGGTGATTCTCAGCCCACTGCAGTTACTGCTGTGTAACTATAATATTATTATTCTGTATAACTGTATACCCCCAATATAAACGACCTATGCAGCAAGCACAGGTAGTTAGGAAATGGCGTAGATCGCAAAATGACCCCTATACGTAAGTAAGCTATGTGATTAAACTAAAATTGACATGCAATTATCTTTCAAATGGAGTCGAAATCTTCTACATCAATTAGGGAAATCTTGACCTGACATTTCGAAAGTACAGTACGTAAAGTACGAGAGGACTTCCGCCTGACCTTTTCACCAGCCTGTACATCAATGCGCCAGAACGAATCAAAAAATAGTTAATCTGTGATTAATCTGGATAGAGGGCATAGCTAAATATCATCAAGGCAAAGGCGTGTGACACAACAAAATCTTTATTGAGTCATTTTGATTTTACAAATTCCACCATGAATGTATAACATATCAACAGTACGCTATTTTATCCTTCAACATCACTGAGCTACAAAAGTGTTGATAGCAGCACTGTGAAAGCTGTTTGAAATGCAAATATAGTGCTCATAGAATGGCACTTTTACGTTTCACATAAACTAGGGAGCATAAAATACATGTTAACAATGAATGTTAACTGTGATTCAGCAAACGAATTCAGGCAGTTCAGACCCACCGTCTCATTTCAATCCAACCTTCCACCCAATCCCAAAAGAGATATCTTTGGACAATAAAAACGGCTTGTTCTGATGAACTTTTCATGTGATTTGAAGGACAATGTCCGAGGCACAAGTACTGTAGGCCTACAGTAGACTGCAGTGTTCATGATATCCCAAGGCGATCTGATCACCAAGCTTTTTTTGCCTAAAAATATCTCCTTTGGTTAGATGCTGTGGATGAACAATACAACATAAATGCTGTTGATTTTGACGTCAACCTGTCAGCTTCTCATTATTGATTATATTGTAACTTGTGTAGCCTACATATTCTTAATACATTTTTAAAATACAAATCGTAATGAAAAACGTGTGTAAAGGCCGAAACACAAAAAGATTTTGCGGCAGCGTCAAGCGGCAAACGCGTGCCCCGCCAATTATTATTAATTATTGGCAATAATATGCCCCGCGACAAATATGCCGCAACGCGCGCCGTTTGCCGCGCGTTTTTTTTTTTTTTTTTTTGTGAAATAGCCTTAACACTTGGTTACGGGTCGTGGCCAAATAAAAAATGAGTATTACCATGATAAACAATTTCAAAATCTTCACATTCCAGACACATTTGAGAGGCTAGTTATTTAATTACTGAGCATGTGGTTTCACTCATATTGTGAATCTCTCTCTCTCTCTCTCTCTCTCATCCATGGATTTACAATATTCCTTTGTTCAACATACTATTACATGAACAATATCCTTGCACTACTAGACAGAAATATTTCAATATATTAGACACATTTTTGACAATGGTGTAATATGTATGAGACAATCAGTAACTGAAGGAGTGGAAAGGTGTATACATTTATCTACAAAAGCGACATTTGAAATTCTATCCTGAAGATGAAAAATGAGCGATCGATTGGTGTGTCACTTCAATTTAATGTTTTTTTTAGCACATCGTATTTGAATATATACGGTACGTTAGTGTATCATAAGATGAAAGTGACAATTCCCTATACGCCTTACCATTGCAGCATTGAAGGTGTTTCTCGGTTATCTCAATAATGCAAGAAGGGAAAATAAATGTACTAGCTTTCCACCACTTCAATAAATTATAACGTGTTGTTTTAATAATCATAACTGACCAAACATAACATAACACTAACATATACTGCCACTGTCTTTGTTCATAACTTATTCATCAGTTGAAGCAGTATAGATTAGAGTGTATGAATAAAATTAAGGTGAATATAAAGAACAATTTTCTGCACAAGCTGAAAGTTACTTCATACATTTAAAAAAAAATCCCGGTTCGCCAGCACGTGCGTAAATAGCAATTTCCCACTGAAAATGAGTATTCAAGGTGAAAGAAAAAGCTTCTTCCAAACGTTCATTGATTTAGTATTGTCCAGTCATAGCTGCATAGAGAATCGGATACTCCATAGCATGAGCATACATATGATGTGTTAAGTCCTTTGTCGAGTGAAACTCTTTGCGACAGGTGTTACATGCGACCAGATTTTCCAGTGTATGAGCTAGAGCAATATTTTTGTGACGTTGCAACGAGCGTTTATTAGAAAACGATTTGTTGCAAGGGACACAAATGAAAACCTGCACATGATGCGTACGTGAGTGAAACTCCAACAATTGCTTGCAGGCGAAAGACCTGTAGCATGTGGTACAGGTAAATCGCCTTACGGCATAATCTGCCCCTTTACCTGCCGGGTACACCCTGCGTCTAAACATCCCGTCGCACACATCGCAGGTAGAGGATGATACACCATCATCAGGGTGAGTCCCAATGTGACACATTAACTCACTGTCAGTCGGAAATGCCTTTGAGCACGTATGGCACTTGATTTGCTCTCTTTCGTTGTGCTGTATTTGCAAATGGCGTTTTAGAAAGTATATTGAGACAAATGACTTATCGCAAGAGGCACATGTGTACCCTCCCCGTGTACGGTTGTGATCAGCGCTACCCTCTTGTAGCATAGTTGAGTGAACAAAATCGTGGCTACATGTCTTCTTTTGTTTCTTCTTACCATATTCCCACAGCCTGTTCTTGACGCGTACATCATCGGACGAATCTGCTTCAGCCAGTGAGCATCCTGAAGTTCCAGGTTGCTCGACATAATTGTCAGCTGGCGGCTGCTGGGCAGGAAGGCTGGCCTCCGAAGCCTCCACCTCCTCCACAAGCTCATCCAGTGCTCTCTCCATGTCCTCAGGAGGAAGGAATTCGTGGCACATCAACCCCAGGTATCCCTCGAGATTTCCATCCTCCTCTTCCGTGGCATCATCTTCTTCTGCCATCACCGTGGCCACCTCTTTCTCCTCTTCCTCTTCAAAGGCGATATAGTCTGAATCTGAAATCAATTGATAAATAAATAACACGGAATATTATTTACCTCGATAGCATTATCTCATCATTAAATATTATTAATAAAATAGCAAATCATGATGATCACTTTGATAGTATGGTCTAAAGTGGTAAGTTCTGATTGCACTAAATATATACGTTTAATTGGTCAGAAAGGGTTACAGCTAGACTTACGCGTAGAGTAATGAATGCCAAAGATTTTCATTACATTACCACCTGTGGGTGTTTAAAAAAGTGTGAATCTGACCCGTGTTTCCTGCGATAAGGCAAGAAGGAATTTACATTCGCTGTGGGGTAAACAATCCATAATTCTAATTCACCTATTCTGGAACTGAGGACTTGGACAGTGAACAACCCTGTACATATTTCACTTATGTACTTTCGACCAAGGAATCCATTGACCCGGCCAGAGGACAATTTGATTCTTACTGTAATAGTAGGCCTAATAAACGTATAATAATTTCAGTGCAGTTGTCCCAAACCTTATTCAGAGTCGGGACTGGAGTATAATAATTCAACTTCTCCGTACCCCTCTTCGAATAGTAAAGTCTGGCACTGTAACCCCCATGTATTTAAAAGTAATGCACGATGAAAAAAGGGTGGTCTAAAAATGAGCCTATACGTCCGGAACCCAACTCATTGCTGTGTGTCCATATAGGATAGTGTATCATCGTTAGAGAATGTGTTGATATAAGTGCTAACTTTTAGCAATGCAGACAGAGTTATTCATTGTTGGATTGTTCGTCGCAGTTGAGAATGAAGATTTCCTACTAATCACAGTCCACAGACTGTGATTAAGTCACAAGCCTAGTCCTTCCTGAGAATCGAGTGACAACCGGATCTAGCTTGAACATTACGACGCCAAATTCAGAACAATAATTTCCTTTAGATAATACAACCGTGCACATGTCCACGTCCATAGTGTTGTCGGCAAGTACGGAAATAACCCAACACTCCAATAGTCCAATAGATACCAGTAACCAAAGGATCATCCATTTGCTTGACTGCATCATTCTGTTGGGTTGTTTTCATACTTGCAGACAACACAGCGGACGTAGATCTGTGCAGTTAATTTTCTTATCAAAATGGATTCATTGCCCTGGACGCCAGTTGCGAAGTTCAAGCTGGATCGGATTGTCATATCCTTGAGCGAGGCTCAGGTTTCAGACACAGGAGGACGAGGCAGGGGTTCAATGTCCTTCAATCGCCATTCCGACGAGTGTGTACTACTTTGGAATTGAAAGGAATGTTGATGGCTTATGCCTTAGTGCTGTCCGACCTGTGCACAAACTGTCCGACAACAACCAACTTGAGTTCGGATTACCGAAGCACACCATCGACCTTATCTCTTGAGGTGTCATTACTCTGACTTACGTTAGAGCTTCATGCCCTTTCAACGCACAGCTGTGACTCGCAAAAGAGGTGACGTTTGAACTTCGGTCCTTAAAAGTGAGTAGTAAAAAATGTATTCATATGATTGTGTCCAGGACAGTAACAACGAATAAGGAAAAAATGCCCCTTTTCACACGCGTTCTTCTAACACATGGTGACTTAGTCCACAGATCGTCACTCTACACATTTTGCATTTATCTTAGCCCATAGACGCGGGTATTCTAGAGGTCGTACGAGTATGAAACACCGTGTAACTGCTTTTAACGACGTTCAGGATACCGAATTACTTGTCACAGTTGCACCTCAGTGCCGCGTCTTCATGCACACTATCAGCAGCATCCAACCAACCCGACGATTTTCTTAAATTCTTTGCGCACCTGTAACCGAACTACCTCCGAACCACCTACTACAGCACTCCCCATCCATCCCAGACTACCGAGGTGAATGAACCCCCGCCTCTGTGCAGAGAACAACTCACCCATTTCTTCGATCAAATCTGCTGGAAAATCCGGAAACCCCTGCTGAATCCGAAGATCTTGGACTGAGGTCTCGTTGACGTCTCACAGCTTGGCTTGGACGCACTCGGGCGCACTGGCATGGAGGTGAAGCCTTGATGGTGATGTCTTCTCGAACGAAGCGAGCCCAGAAGAAGAATGAGCCTGGGTCTCTCCTCACTGAAGCTCAACCCCTCTGGTGGAAGCGTGGCTGCGTTTGGGACGCACGTGACTGGGGAGGGGAGGGCTCGACTGTCATGGCGCGGCAGGGTGGGGATGGGGGAGTGGGGGCGGGATATGCCAATTTATTAAATCGCGGATTCCACATATTTATTTTGGTTTTAGTAAGCAAGGAAAATTGTATGATTTTTTAAAAATGTCACAATACTTGTGTGGTACTGCCTCATGGAAGATCACGTGTGACGTGTCTGTGGTCCTCTTTTCTCTTTTGTAGGGTGGCATATCCTTCCTGCAGAGGAGTGAATGAACTCGAGGTATTTGGTATTCCGGTTATTGTTTTTTTTTGCATGCTTCAATGTTGCCATTGAGAGAAATACATCTTACATAGCATGCAGTATTTTTTATCTTGTTTTTTTCCACTTAGGACGGGTTTACTGATGCCTGATTTTTGCGGAACACAAAATAATGTGAGCTAGGAGTTTTGCTTTATTCTGCAGATAAGAATGCCCAATAGAAATATGAGAGACTAACATCCTTTCAACTATGACTATTCGAATCTACCCAGCCGTATTGTATACTTTATTTATTTTAATTTCACACGCACTGGAAGGCACATAGATAGGTGAGGACAGTCATCGCCGGATTTCCCATTAGGCACATAGGCACTGGCCTAGGGGCGGCCGAGAGTTGCAATAAATATTTCTCAAATACAATAGTAGGAAATAAAGGCGAGATCACAAAGAAAATAACATTTGAGCGCTTGATTTACCACTATACAGGCAGAAAAGGTAATTGCCGAAGGGAGGTCATAACTTACAGTAATTTTTTTTTAAATGAAATGAAATAAAATTAAAGATAGAACACAAGAAAAGCGGGGTAAATCTGGCGCTGAGGACTGTCCTACACGCAATTTGTCCCACATTCTATAAAATGCTTGCACCATCTTTTGTAGAGGAATTTAAACTCGCAATGTCCACAATCCCGTAGGCTACACTTGTCCAGAAAAATTTAGAGATATAATAGGCCACTCCTAGCCGTACTCTAGGAATAGACGTCCACTGTCTCTTCATTGACATGCAGTGTGTTCCAAGTATACGCTGAGGTCCTTTGGAGTTTGGATCCTTTTAGTTATCGCAAATTTCGCATTGTTTTTGTGTCCCTATGGATTGCCCATTGCATGTATTGCAAACTTCTTTCAGCCCGGCTTTTATGGACATTCCAGAATATGAGAACCATGTTTGTTAATGTAATCAGCAGCGATGATAACGCTTGCATTCCCGAATACGCGAATGCAAAATGTGAAGAAGGCCATTCCAGAGTAGGGCATTGACTCGGAGATAAGGCCTTCTGCACTGTGACACGGCATCATCCGGTGTATACATCTCGACAAACTGGAGGATTTTCTGTCCTTGGGAAAGGGCGCGACAGTAAGGGGAATGAAACGTACAGTACAATAGAAGTACTGTACTGTACACTCCAGGGTCAGCAGACGCGCCCAAGACGTCGCGTCGCGTCGTCGCGATGACGCACACTCTAGATTGGGCTACTATGAACGATTCAGAGTCATGCTTGCGATATCGTGACAGAATCTCGAGTACGTTTGGCCCTCTGTAACTGCATATAGCGGAAACTTGTCTGATGCGGAAATATTTTACGGCCTCGGAAGAGAGATATGACTTTCCATGCATTTTTGCCACCTCGTAGTAGAGTGGACCCACTCACCCAGTCCAACGCAAAAAAATGGCAGAATTATCAAAAGTACGGATAACCCGAATGGTCATCTTTATGTCACCGAAAACCGTATCGATGAGCTAATGTGCAAGAATGTATGAGTTTTTTTTTTACCTGTAATAAGTGTAGACGAGCCTCATTGACATTCACGAATTTGTACCTCATAAAACCATTCCGACCTGTAAGAAATCGTTTGGTTTCCCTTTCCATTCCCACCATGCCTACTCGGACACCCAAAAGATTGCCAACAGGCCCCGAATGACTGACTCGGAAACGACAACTTGAAGTTAATGTGTCTGAAATTATTTTGTCAGATTATAGAGTAGTACCGTACCGTACCACCCGATAGCGTCTCTATTACAGACACTTTCCGAGGAAATGAGCGTTTCCAATATTATGCAGTGTGTTCCAAGTAGGCTATTGGGGTCCTTTTAGTTATCGCCGTTCGAAGCTGTTTTTTTTTGTGTATAGCTTTTGTACCCCGATCGAGGTGCCCAATTAGACTATTCCCAGGTGTGGTCGAATAGAGCAGCTGATGCCGGCGATGTAATTAGGTACCTCGATCGGGGCACAAAAAGCTACACAAAAGTAACAACTTCGGGCATGCGATAACTGAAAGGACCCCAATAGGCTACTTGGAACACACTCTAGGGGACATCCTGCAAGTTATGCCAACACCTAACCTTTCGTGCTACATGGATAGGGCCTACCCTGATGCACAGGATGACCCACCACTAAGGAGTGTAGGCTAACTGAGGCTAACTTAGTAACTTAGCATGCCATTGTCGCTGTAATGGAGTCAAAATAACCAAAATCAAGTTAGTAAAGTAGTTTCGCCTTAGAATAATTATCTCAAGGAACCTCGGTCCTCGGAGGAAGTGCAAACCTTTCTGAGCATACTGTGTAAAGGTGTCTCTGTACAGTTTATGGCAGTGCTTCCCAAACTGTGGGAGGCCCATAAGTTACCGAACATTTCAGCTACTCGACAATAGTTATAAATGATTTTTATTTCACTTTTTACCCGTCTTTTCATGTTGGGGGATCAAAATGTGCACATCTGGGGGGTCGCAAATTTTACGAGACGATTTTTTTTTTGGGGGGGGGGGGGAGGGCTCGGCAACGACAATGATTGGGAAGCACTGGTTTATGGTTTGTGATGGACGGCTAACGGCGGAAAAAATTGGGGGACTATTAATGATTGTACAGCCGTACAGGGTGAGTCAGAACTTCAGGTTATCCCTCTGCCTTACCACTCGTTGGCCAAATAAAAAGTCTAACATGTAAGGGTGTGCTGTATGCAACCCTGGAGACTGATTCAGGTGCCATGTTTTTTCGGCTTCGGCGAGAATGCGGTGCGGGTGCCCAGCGCAGTGTCTCTCCTGGACTGCTGTTGGTTCCTCGAGTCCCATTCAGAATGCCATGATACTGTCATTGAAACCTGGATCTAGACAAGTGCGCCCAATAATCGCCCAATTTCAGGTTTTACATTATTGCCCAGGTCTTAAACCTGGAAGTCCTTTTGCGATTACTGAGGGATTTAAAATAAGAAATGTTCAGAGGGGCACTGAAGCGCATGCATCCTCCCTGTTTGTTCTTATTCTAACATCATCACTATAATGCTAGTGGTTTTTGAGTGTGGTCTTGTCTTCAATAAGGTCTGGGGACGGAAGCAGGTATGTTACTGTAACTCTGGGGACGTTGACCCAATTGTGGGGACATTTTCGGTCCCCACAGCTTGACCCACGAGAATATCACTGTTACAGTGGGGACATGTCCCCACTATTTCGTTTTGCAGGGTATCACAAAAGTCAATTTCTCTCAGCCTAGGTTAGTTAGGGTAGGTTAGGTAGGGTAGGTGAGGGTAGAGTAGGTTAGGGTAGGTTAGGTTAGTTTACACTCGCTACGAAAAGTTCAGTTTCCACATCCCCAGCACACCTTAGTGAAGACAGGTCTAACTGTGTGTGTGTATTAATAGCAGATTTGGAGTCCAGCCCACTGAATGCTCCTAAAATTCACTCACAATTTGGTAATGCAATTCGCAAGAATATTAGGTACTTTTCAGTTCTTGTGATCGATCAAGCTGATGAACAACAAAACACAATAATCAAAGAAGTGGTGCATCGGTCCTATCCATTGCGACATTGGAGTTTGGCCGGACCAGAAGTGTGCAGGCTTCTGCACGAATTCCAGTACAGTAGGCCTACCAGGAAGAATCACAGAGTAAGATGGATGAACTGCACCTTGAACTGTTTGCAGTGTTTCAAGCAGAATTATTGCGATATGTTTATGGTATAAACCACATTATTTTTATGACTTCAGAAACACCTTTCAAGAGACAACCATTGATCTTACAGAGAATGATACTTGTGTCATAGCGACAAACAGCATGTAAGCATCCTAAACTCTGCTGAGGAGGATGAGACTAAAATGTACCAGATCTTAGCATGAGAGAGACAAAGATCTGAAGACTATAAGGGCTTGTTCAATCCACTGAAAAAACCCCTCTTTTTTGGGGAACCCGAAAAAGGAGGACTCGCGTCATAGAAGAGTTGTGAAAGACTTGAAACATGACGTTAATTTTTTCTCAGGACTAACGTTAGCCAAAACAAGAACTTGTGTGGACCTGAATTTCTTCTTTTAACATTTAAATCAAGTGACACATCCAACGCTGTCATTTGTAGGAGAAAATAATGCTCAAGTGCCAGAAGTCTGACATTTACCAATTCTGCAAAAAAGTCTTGAGCGAATATTCAATGAGATAGTGTACAATGTAGTTGCATTGATACATTGTCAGCCTCCTCGTAAATCCAGTACCTTTGACGAGTACAGTATTGTACAGTGAGACCCCAGCTGATAAGTGAAACCAGAAGATAAATTGGCATCAACAAAATCAAATAGCAATAAAATAGGACAGTTTTAACAATGCAGTACTGTACTGTAGGAAAGTAAGTGTTAGATTTTCCTTTAATATTTTCAAATCACGTATAAGTGGGGGCTCACTGTACTGCGATGAAAAATATCTGCAGCGCAACAACTGAGACATAGGAGCAAGCCAAGGCCATTGGGGTGCATTATTTAGTCTGACAGTGAGACCTTCGTTTTCCAAAATCTTTGAAAAATAAATAAAGTAAAATAGCAATTACGGCACCATGAATTCCCCCTGTCTGGTGTTGGAAGGTGTTATGTAATAAGTCGCCCAGTAATATTATACAGGCTTATGGAGCCAGATACACTGCACCGAGGAAACTGGACCCAGCCTAGGCACTTTCTGA
This sequence comes from Catajapyx aquilonaris, assembly GCA_000934665.2. Taxonomy (NCBI): domain Eukaryota; kingdom Metazoa; phylum Arthropoda; class Diplura; order Dicellurata; family Japygidae; genus Catajapyx; species Catajapyx aquilonaris. Next base: position 25,982 of record KZ538337.1, read on the forward strand.
CAATAGGTAGACCTGTAGGTCAAGCACAGGTAGGCTACAAGATGACATACAATATTAATTACTCTAAATGGTCAAGTGTTTGAATTTTTAAATATGCACCATAACTTCTGTTTCAGCCCCTGTATAATAAAATAACTGCATAGTAAACAAATTATGACTGATTCTATATGCATGTACTACTCATTCAGAAAGTACTGATTCACTGGGAAATCATTATTTGATTTGTAACAGTCAATTTTCAATATTCACACATAGAAAGGTGAGTATAACATAAGCAATAGGCAAGATCTTCCACATACTGCTCCACTTCCACTTTATTGCCGGGCATTCCATAACCTCCACATGCCGCATATTTATACTTGTCAGTGGCTTCAACACTCAAACCTCCAATGGTCATTTTAATAATTTATTTTCCTGAACACTTACCACATGACACGCACTTCTGGTCAAAAAACTGACAGCCCCTTTCATCGCACATGAAAATTCATTTCACAATTGGCAAAGATTAATAGAGTTGACTAGTGATGTACTTGTGGCAGTGGCACAGTGACGAAAAACTGAACACATGTTGGTACATTCCTTCTATTGAGACTGGAAATGATTGAGGTCCTTCTTTCACGGTAAACTGTTGTAAAGAGATTAAAAAACAACAAAAAAGCCTATTCAGCTCCCATGAAATCATGTTCAGCAGCATCACCCATATCTGCCATCACTCTTGGAATCAGCATTACTCATTCTTGGCGACGAGCTAACATTGAGGACAGCAGCCATCCTCAGTCAGCTGCGGGTCGTCGCATGTCACTTGAGGACAGCTGATGTGGCTGCATATCACTTGCCCATTCTGTTAATAGAAAAAGACCATCCATTACTCGACTGAGGAATTACAAGAATGTGTCATGAATACAGACCTGGCAGACACATTGGACACATTTGTCTCGGTTCCATGTATCGCCATGTTTTCTGAACTGGCCTTGGAAGACACAGCTACGTGGTGAAGATAATCTTTTGTCACGCCCTGGCAAAGGCCCTGGATCTGATAAAGGGAGACCACAATGCTTCTCAAGGCGTCGCACTTTTCTTCGTAACTGTTTGATGGCTCGCTCAAATTTCTCCAGAACATTCTCAATTCCTTCTATGCGCTCATCATTCAGGTCATCCAGCAAGAACTCTCGGTCCACCTGATTGTCCTCTGGAGACTTGTTGTGATTCACATGGAGAGATATGGGCACTCGAAGTCCACCATGTATATGGCGACTTGGTGAGGTGTCTGTTGTGAAGGTTGAATTGTCAGCTTCTAACGTATTCAGTGACCAAAAGCGGTCCTCTGGATATGAGTGGTCAGAAGACCGCCGTATGCGATTCACAGACAGCCTTGTGTGGAAGTCATTTCGGCTACATCCTGCAATGCATGATGATTGATAACTCACATCAGTATATCTAGTCCAGTCCATATTATTTTGTATTAGACCTACCTTGGCAGCACTCAGTCCAGAAGCGGAGGTCCATTTTTGGTATGTTTTGACATGACACAAATGCAGGGGACAGTTGTTGTGGAAGGACAAAAACATCATGGCTGATCTCCTGAATGTCATCACCATTGTCACACAGAATTCGTGACAGGGAGACTTGTTTAATCTGGGTCAGCTGTTCTGGCTTGAATACACCAGAGTTTTCATACCAAAAGCGATCACCATCACGAAGACGCCTGAACTGGTCCACTAACAAACAACGAAACAGTGGACCTACTCTAGCACCATCCTCCACATCTTCTGCTATGCCTCCCACCCACACATCGATATTGCCTGTGTGATAACAAGCCAGAGAAAAAGTTAAACACTGAAACTATATCCAGTATACTGAAAAAAGAGCTTTCACTTACTTGGATGTCCATATAACTGTTGGAGCTTGTCGCGAACTTCTTGGCTCCGGATTTCAGTCCTCAAGTCATGGAAAGTGTGTGCTTCACTTAGATTGCAGAAACGGCGCCAATCATTATACCCTGGCAAGGCATGGTCCCGGCTTCGCTGGATATTAATTGCAGCTAGATCTAGGGCAACAACGTGAGCCATTTTGAAGAGCCTCTCAGTGAGTTCTGCATTTAAGAACTGATCTGGGCGTTTGACTTTTGCAGGGAGGGCAAAGAGGCCACGAAGTAAAGGGTCAACTCCACCCTCATCCACAAGTCGCCATGGAGAGAAAAATGCTTGATGCAGAGGAAGATCTCCTTCAGGAATGCTCTGGAATGACCCATTTAGACGAGGCAGTACAGGGTTGATTAGTGTGTGGCCAAATCTTAATGCAGCTGTTGCAAATACATTGGCCACTCTGGGATCCACTCTAGGATCATATCCGCGGTACTCTCCCAGCTGCTTCATTCCTTCAGGTCCTAAGACATGTGGCAACCAGTGTGCGTAAGTTATATGCTGCATCTCAGCTCCAACAATCTTTCGTGCTTCATGATACAGTGTATCACCATCCCATGATGGGTTGATAGAGCGAAGGTCCCATGCAATTCGGTTGTGTTCTCGGAACCACACTGTGTGCATTGCAAGAAGGCCCACCTGCTCATTAGAGCGAATGTCACCTGCGAGGAAACAACCTATTGCACTCTCACGGGGATCACGACGACAGTCAACTGGATGGCCCTCACTAAAAGGCATTAATGGTTTTCCAGAAGGTGAAGTGGGGCCTTCTCGAAGCATTCCATATGAAGTTGCCAAGTCACGTAGTACATGGGCCTCTTCATCACTAGATCCATACACCTGCAAAATCACATCATTAGTCTCAAGCAATAGGTGTAATCAAGTATCATCTCACTTGTGAAGCATCGATAAATGCAGTCAGCTGGTTGATTTGCTCTCTAGGTTGCACTTTTTCAAAGAAGACTGAGGTGAATCCAGACCCACATATAGCACTGCTGCGAGTAAACTCCATACAGCGGTGACTTCTAATGCGGGGGTCATTAGCAGGAATCGGAATGGGGAAGCATGGTGCAGAGGAATCACAAGTTCGACTACATTCTACTCCGGTGTCAAAAGTTTGCTTGCTAATGGAAGGAATGGCGTGATCTAGATCATGATCGAGAAACTGGCCCCACTGCATCAACATATGGGTGCAGTGTTCATCTGGGCTGACAACATCAGTAGTGACCAACTGAGATGACACTAATCTGGCGCTGGGTTTTGGAAACCCATTATACAAATGTGAAGGATTCCAGGCCACAGGGGTGTTAAGACCATTTTCATATATTGGATGCAATAATCTCTTGAATCCTGTTAGAGATGCACCCCACATGGGTGCTTGTAGATTATTACAAGTTCCATCCATACTTCGATATTTGGAATGAAAGCACATGTCACTGCAGTTGGTGTGTGTACGATGAGCCAGGCATCCAGAGACATTTGCCACCTGTTGAAGCTGAGTTGGGGAAAGCAGTTCCTGGTAGGAAAACCCAGACAAATTGAAATGCATTCCATCTTCCACATGTCGCTGAACTATTTGCAATGTTCGCTCATAAATTTCAGCAGCCCGAGCAACTTCACGACCTATGGCATTTGGAAATCGGACAAGGCGTAAAAGGTCACTTGGAGAAGGATCCACCCTCTGACGATCTCTTTGATACAGAGCTCGAACTGTCTCATTCAGAGCACGATCCACTGCTTGTCGAGCTTCTTCTAATGCAGCCTCTACAAATCGATCGCCTGGGCCATTACTGGCTTCATCTGCAAGATACATTGAGACAACATATAAAACATCACACCAAATTACAGATAATGTTTATGTCATTAACCTTTGAGAGTTATGTATCCTCTTGCAGTTGAGTACCCATATTCATTTTGAGCAGAACACTCATAGAGGCCTTCATCCCCACGATTAATTCGAAGAAAGAGTAATCCCTCAGGAGTAATACGTCGATTATCACTGTCCACTAACGTTCGGCCATCTCTTTTCCATACCATTCTTGGGGCAGGAATTCCATCTGCCCTGCATCTCATCTCAACCCGACTGCCAATAATTGCTTCCATCTCTCCAGGTCGTTCTAAGAAACGTGGTGGAAGCCTCTCCTGTATGACAAGTTCAGCACTGGACTCTGCAAATCCCAGTGTGTTTCGAGCTTCACATCGGTATGATCCGGCATCATCTCTCCTGGCATGATGTAACCTTAGGTGAGTCCCAGATGATGATATAGTCACACGGTTATCAGAAGACATAGGATGGCCATCTTTTGACCAGGACAAGAGTGGAGGAGGATTGCCTTCTGCTTCGCAATGGAAATCAGCTGGTTCATCTTCTCGCACCCGCTGCTCATGAGGTCGTTCAGTAAACTTAGGGACAGCTGGAAAAAAATTTAATGTGAGAAATTAATGCATCACATCTAGTTTGTTATGTAATATTCAGCCTTAGAACAGTAGTGATTACCTAATGGGCAACAATGACTCAACAACATCATTAATCAATTAACTATCAATTATTAGTGGCTTCTGGCTTGTGACATCAGGTAGTCTACTATTCTTAGGCTGAATATATTATAAAACAGGTTAGAATCATCTACCACTTACCTAGAACCCTGATCTGTGCTAGGGCTGTAACCCGGCCTAAGTAGTTAGCAGCAGAACATCGATAAATTCCACCGTCACTCTCTTGAACTTGTGAGATTACCAAAGTGCCTGATTTACTTATCTGAAAGGTCAGTAACATATTACCATAATTATGAATGCCACTAATGCCAAGACTGGAGCTAGAGCTTACTGTATGGCGTGCAGAAGGCGCTACTGGCAGGTCGTCTTTTGTCCAGGTGATGTCTGGATATGGTTGTCCTTTTGCCTCACAGTCAAGCTGCAGCTGCTCCCCAACAATTATGTCTCTATCTCCTGGAGTCAAAATGAATCTTGGCTTGGCTGTAGAAAGACACGAAGTTTTGAACTGGTTAGTCATTCATCCAGGTCAGTTCAGATACTGCCATGCACTCTACACATTATCCATCTTTTTTTAAAGGCATCTCTCACCCATTGCTTTATCTGAATCCCACCCTCTACTTAGATACATCATGCACTTGACAGAAGGTACCTAGGAAATTATCATAGGCAGGGCATGACAATTCTGTATCTTTCCAATTCTCACCTCAGTCAGCTATCATGGTAGGCAATCTGGAGTATAGGTGGGATTCAGATAAGGCGGTAGGTGGGAGGTGCCTTTTAAGAAAGACGGACAACTTCAAAATTCCTGGTTAGAAAACTAATGCAGAAAAAGTTCAATCATTTTTGGAAGCTGGATGAGACTGCAAACTAGGACGAACACGGAGAGAATCTCTTTACGCTCTTTCCAAATCCGAATGTGTCCCCTGTCATATCTGGGGTCCAGGGATCGAATGCGGGACCTCAGAGGTGGAAGGCTGTGAGACTGTGACATGAGTCACTACACGTTACACCCCTGTGTATTCATTTGGTTGATGAATGTTTTTATACATGCGGATCTGATGCAGAGGGGCCGAGACGCAGCCCATAGAAGCAACACACTGCTCTGAAGCTGGAAACATGCCACAAAACCGCGACTCGACACGAACAAGTAATATCTGGTAATATTATAATTACTGTATTAGTAAGATGGGGGAAGATGCCACATATGGGGGAAGACGCCCCCAATTGTTCTCTTTCTCCATGTAACTTGAGATGTGACGAATCTCTCCTGATGCTAAGAGAGCCCTTCCTCTCTCCCACCCATAACCATGAGATGGAGTCAGCAAGATCAACTAAACCGGCCCAAATATTGAACAATTGTGAAAACTCCCAGCACGTCATCTACGCTCGTAAGAGACAAAACTCGGGGAAATTCCGATTTGCGGATTTCAAGGGCAAATATCTCGAAAATTGTTATTTCAAAACATCTCAAACTTTACCTTCAGTTTTCTCAAAAACAGGTTTTGGTGGGTTAGGGCGGTATTGCACCGAGCCCTTCAATTGTAGGTATGTATTAGTTACATAAAAGGAATGGTTTATGCACATGAATGCATATTTTTACGCATTTGAAATTATCAGCATAGCAGCCAGTTGCATGATCCTGAACAGGTTATTAATCTTGCTGAAGTCTTGCATGAATAACACGGGTCAACCACTTGTGATGAAGTTACCACCGATCTTGTAACAAGCGATGCTTATTAAATACTGGTACCGGTTAAATACTATGGAAAAATCACCATGATCAAGTTTCACTTGCACTCTCACCTTTACTGCTTTGGTAATTCATTTTGGCCGATCGCGACCTGACCTCCCCGACGGGGCTCTTGGCCATGCACTCGTAGACTCCAGCATCTCCGTCCTGCGCATCCTCGATCATCAGTGTTCCATCCTTCAGCACCGAATAGCGCGTCTCTTGCACCATGTTGATCTCGTTGCTGTAACATACGACATCTCAATCAGTTTGGAAGGCCGTCACAACACGGAGGTTTTTGCCAAGACGTTCCAACCTGCCTGCCTGAGTAATGGAAACGAGCCTGGAGTCGTGCAAGGAACGTCCGTCTTGGCCTAATTTGTAGCCCTGGAATGTCCACGCACTAAGACCAGTCCTTATGGGTTCATCTGGACCATTTATCACCGGATGGAAAATGGACTCTGAGACATTTGACGATCAAAATTGTTTCCAGGCTATTGCACGCGGCTCCTGACTCGTTTTCTCACTCAACAACAGGTGGTGCAGCAGTCGCTGCGTCACGGCTGACATGACACATTTCGTCCCGTCACATGGGCCTGTCAGCACCCTGCATATGACGGAAGAGTGGAAGTGCAGCACTAACTATGGCCTTTGAAAAATTACAAAAATAACACTAGTCGAGTGTTGCTTCTCGGACGCTGGACCACCCTGTATATTCTGAAACCCGCCCAACGTCAAAACAGGCCGCTTGCACTTGATGGAGGAGTTGACAGGGCTCCTCACGCCCTCTCACTTCCCTTATTCTTACGCGCCACCTGCACCTCATGGGGTAAGAAAAAAGTCGAAGAGGAAAGGAGGGGTAGGAGAAAAAAAAGAAAAAAAAATCGTCCTTCCAGTTTCAGGGCACAGTGGAAAATTCAATGTTACAGTATCGCTAACAACGGGAGGGTCGCCTTAAATACGGTAAGCGCGAGAGAGCTCTCAACACTTTCACTCTCAGCTGGCTAAGCAAATTATCAGGTCGAGAAATTTTAGCAAATTTTTTTTTGAGGGGAATATTGCAAAGTTGTGGGCTTAAAATGATCATTTAGACAACAGGTATTCAATGACACTAAATTGTTGAAAATTTTGGAGTTAGCTATTTAACTCCGTACCGTATTCTTTACACAACCAGCCCATATCGTAGCGAATAATGAAGCTGAAGTTTTGTGACAGACACTTGAATTTTACTTCATTTTTTATGCAAGCAGTATTCCACATGTTTCCCATCGCTATGCTTAGGATCAGGATAATCCATAACAGAGTATAATTACAGTTTCCCACCAAAACCACAGGTTGTCGCAGTAATTCCACCGAACTTATCAGAGGGCAGCAATTTGGGGTAAAAATTATTGTCGTTATTAGCAGCCCATTAAGGATTTTTTTCCCCCAAGGTAGGGATTATTTGAAGGATAATTTTCGAGCTCGAACAAAAAGAATGGAGCGCATATAGGAAAGTAGAGGGGGAGGGGGG
>KZ538337.1:42251-67251 GCA_000934665.2 Catajapyx aquilonaris
GGGATTAGCCATCACCCATGAAAAAACAATTACTTGTTATATAATTTGTAAGAAGACCTCATCCAGTACGTCTGTAGAATCTACAGACCGTGTTAGTCAGGACGGTATTTTAAAAGACATTTACGGTACAACATTTCGTGATATTTAGAGCCTAAAAGCCCGGTCAATAGTAATAACTAACTACATAATGTAGTTTACTACATGGTATTGAAAGCATGCACTGTTACAGTAAAGAATCACCTACGTAAGATGTGTATGGTGATGGGACACATTTCAGAGCCCCTATCTATTATAATATTGTACGAACATCGTCGTCAGAAGCACACGATGTAAAATAATAATTAGCACACAATTTTTTTTAAAAAAAAGAACAGAATTTTACTTACAGCTGCTCCAGTTTTCCAAGTCCTTGAAAGACCTTACTTTCAATCTCACGAATTCGATTTTTGTAGAGATACCTGCAAAATAACGAGAATGAGCCCAGTGTTGTGAAACATAATATTATGAACGATTTTTTATTTTATTTTATTTTTTGCATAAAAGGAGCGGAGCGGTAATAAATATTTAAACCCTGAGTACGGGGGTATTCAACTTGAAGGCAATCCAGAGAGAGAATTTCCATCAGCTGATTAGATTTGACTATGCACGGCTCATTTCGATCTAATACTAGCACATCTGTGTAGAGCGGATGGGAAGTCTATTCGAAAAGAAAGGCTAAATTCTCTCTAACTCCACAGAATGCTTTTAATCTCCCCTTTTTAATCTCCTCAAGAGCATATAACACTGGTCAACATCCACAAATTTTGAATAATCATATTGTGCTGAATAAATGAGAGTTAAATGCATAATTTAGTTTCAACGCAACATATAGTGTTTCCTAATAGATATTTAAAATATAATTGAAAATTAAGTAAATTATGTCAATATTTTTCTTAGTCATTTTTACATTACATGTAGTAACAGTAATTGATAAACTCGGTTTTTTAAAAAAAGGTTAAAATTCGTTGCCCAGTGTAATTTATAGCTCACGACCTGTGTTTCCTGGTTGTCTCCTAATACGACGCTTCAAGTCCGGATTTTTAATCTCTTCGTCATGTAGATTTTGTCGCGAAAACACACCCAACTTTCTGACACTTGTTCCTGCCCTGCTGCGGTGCTTGCGAAATGAGTTGTGGAGCACTTTCGGCTAAAGGTCGCATAATCAACCACGTCGTTTTGTTCAGAGGGGCAAAATTTAGGAACGTCGCAGCGTATCGGGTCATTCACCTAAGGGAGAAAAAAATATTGTCCTTTCTGACATGGTAATTCATGTCCTGACTTTGAGACAGGAATTCATTACATCTGATTCCATTTTGGAGTAGACATGACGCAAATTTCCTCCGTATCCGCGATTTATAAAATATTAAAATTATAATACTAAAATGAAATATTAAATCGAAATAATAAAATTAAACAATCCATTTGTATTACTGTACAGTACTGTATTGTTACGACTATTTTATTTTATTAATTATTTTTGATGTATTAATGTGCAGACTGTAATTATTTAAAAATAGTACCATTCGAATCTCTATATGCTTTTTTTTTAAATTTCATTTATTTAAGACAGTATTTCCGACTGCTAAGTTAGGATCCGAGACATTCCCGTCTTCCAAGACGGAACATGAATATTGAATTACAACATTGTTTTTGAGGTCGCTTCCAACATCACTCATCGCTCATTACTCCTCATGATTAACTACGCGCTCAGCTCGATAAATTGCCCGTTTTGCATCGTGATATTTTACTTCGCAGGTCTGGGCTCGCGTTTTTGTTTATTCAACCCATGCCTTTTCGCGTGGTGTGTGATGTGTGTGCGTGTGCTGCGGGGGAGTGATATATACACTCATTAGTTAAACTCCTCACGTGTTTTGCAAATAAGATGCGGGACTCAGGAGAGAGAGAGAAAAAAAAACCCTGTGAAATTCGGATGTGCCAATTGTTTTATCACCCCCCTCATCCCTATAATGTCTTATTCGGACTAAAAATGCCTGCCTAAATGGGGGATATACCCTGTGTAATTGCACAATTTGGCGCGGAAATGACGGCTGGGGTAGAGTGTTATTAAAAATCTCCTCCACCTTCTTTCTCAGGCAAGGGTTATTAGGTGCGCACGTTTTCCATCACAGCCTATGGCCAAATAAGGACGGACATACGGCAACTGATTACGAATGACACGCAGCCTACTTTCCTTTTTATTGTTATTTTTTTTTACTGATGTCTTAGCTCCACAACACTGCAAAACAAGCTGTTTGCTCTGTATTTCAGTAGGTCATTATCAACTCTCATTTTTTAAAAGTGATAATTACTCCAAATTCAAATTTAGATATCACCTGTTCACCTGTAGGGTATTCAGTTGCCGTTGCATCTTGTCACCAACCGCGAGGTCTTTTCCTGCCCATTGGCACATAAGAGACACTAGCTCGTACTGATCGATTTTCTACCCTCGATGTTCTCCCGGGTGAATAAGCCAATCACCCAACTGAATTCAAATTGTTGGCCCCGCCTGAGCCCACCCTATCAGGTGATTGACTGTGATTCAAGCAGCCTGTGCACTACCACCTGCGATTGGTTCATTCAGACGGATTCATCCCTTTTACGTTCAGTGCAGTTATTGTTGACTCAACAAGTAACAGTATCATGATTACTCGTTACATGAATTTTACGGGGTGTGCCTCTGCCCAGGTTGACATAGCCAGGGGTGACTCATCGATCAACTCATCCTCCCGCCTGCTCTCTGCGGATTGTCAACTTGGGAAGAGAAACACTCGATAGAATGACAATGTGAAAGTGTACTCACAGGTAGCGAAGTTCTCGCAGTCCATTGAACACACCATTCTTCAACTTGGTCAGGTGATTGTTGTTCAGCAACCTGCGTGACGGGAAGTTCAAAGTGACGAGTCCATGACCACATTTTACGGGAATCGTGCGACACAATTTAAGTGTGTCACAATTATTTATGAACCACCATATTACTTACAATGTGTTGAGATTCTTCAAGTCTTTGAAGCTGTTAGCTGGGATGTCCCGAATCTTGTTGAATCGGAGGTCACTGCAAATATAGAAAAAAATAAATTGTTAGAATCATCACATTAATGGTCGTTAGAGTGTTATTTTAACTGCTTGGTTTTATTTTAATAATCAACCGTCTTTATTCGTTGCCTGTCTTGTGAATTGTGATGGATTTTGATTGTGGGAGGAAACGAGAGAACCCACGCAAACACGGGAGAGAATCCATCGAAACATTTCCACATAAGTATCCTCTGTCCGACCCGGAGATCGAACTCGGGACCTCATAGGTGGAAGGCTGTGGCGATAAGCACTACATCACCCGTTTTATTTTAACAATGAAAAGAATGTCAAGTAACAGGCAGCACGTTATCAAGAATTTGTCCGGCGGCCGCGGCCGTATGGAATAAAATATCTCCTCAATTTATTACATATTTTTCTGGTTTTATTTTTGTAAACTATACCTCCGATATACACTACTAGGTACACCTCAGGACATGTTTTTCCTTTTCCTTTTCCAACTATTACTTCCAATGAAAAAAAATTAAAACACATTACACCATGTAATTGTTCATAAGACGATTGGAATAAAATATCTCCTCAAATATTACATATTTTTCTGCTTTTATTTTTGTAAACTATACCTCTGATATACACCTCGGGACACGTTTTTAATTGCCTGAGTATATTTGTATACACGGCAATTATGAGCACTTTTATGGCAAAATCCTCGCTCCCAGCCATGTCCGAATGGGACAAATTCCTGGTAACGAACCATAGCATAATCAGGAGTCTGTAATCAAATATTCATTTTGAAAAACCTCACTCCACACACTGTCTTCCCACGAAACAACAACTGCTGCAGATTATACGATAACACTGAGAGTTTGCAAAAATTAAAAATAAATTTCGCTCAGCCTAGTCCAACCAGCACCAAATGCGGAATATATGGAACCATCACCCCTAAAACCACTCGCCATTTTTTTTGTGTGTGTGTCCTTCTGGCAATGTGTCAGAGCGGCAGTTTGAAGAGGCGCCAGCAGAAGGACTGGTTGAGAAAAAAAGGAAAAAGAAAAAAAAACAGAACTAAGGAGGTCAAGAACAGTTGGCCATGAATTTATGCGACAGTGCGTGTCTTGTACTTGAAGTGAACAAATTGGCTCCGTGCGCCTCCCCCGTCGAGAAGAAGGAAGTGCAGAGTTTCATAAACGTCACTTCATTCTCAAGATGACTCCAAATGTTCCATCGTCATCGTGTCTTTTTTTTGAGGGGAGGAGGTCTAGATGATGGGGAGGTCGTTAATTTTTTTTAAAGATTCTGCTCCTCCTCCCACGGTCTCATGATCGAGCTTAGAGACAGTTGAACAACATGACAAGTGAGAGTTGTGGCCAAAGTCAACACCACACGTGATGAAGCGACAACAAGCTGGAGTCGATGGTTGTTGGGGTATGGAAAAAAATATATACGGGACACCCCCCCCCCCCAAAAAAAAATACATATTCAGTTTTGTTTATCACAACTTGGGAGGACTAGACCAAGTGATAACAAATCCCACACGGAGTGGCTGTGACTCATAAATTAATTTGTAGGAGCCCACAAAAATGCAGCACACCCACCATGTTATGATCTAACCCTGTCAACGACCCTGTGGTGGAGTAACCCATAAAGAAACGTAAGCCTACGTAATCACAGGGCAGCTAATGCAGTGCGGTCGCGTAATAAACCGTGACAAATCAGCCCCGACTCGTAATTGTCTGCCAATGCAAAGATTTAGACTGAAATATTGTTTTCGAGGTTAGAAGTCTTTGACATGCGACCTACGCAGCATCAGTCACGCTGAAAATTAAAAACTATTTGCTCAGCATGGTGGCCGTTGTGTCTGGAAATTATGGTCCCAGGGGCTTCGAACCTACACCCTCAAATACAGGGTGTGTCTTCCTCTCACACAGTCAGTATTCTTTGCTATATTTAAAAAATAATAATTACTCGAGTTAATTACGGCAATTTCTTTTTGGAATTTCTCAATGAATGTACAGGCTCAATGAATGTACCATTGAACTGGAGACACATAATTTACTCTAGACAGTTGAATCTAGAACAGCCCAATCGAAAGGGCACCAAACTGAGCCTTAGTGCTAAATATGCAAGCCTTTTAGGCGCCAGAGAATTTTTATTTGGGCAATGTTGTCGATATATCTTAAAGTGGGTCAAAACAGCAATAAAATAAGCTGGCCCTTAATCTCCGGTAAATATTACACATTCGGCTTAAGTGTCAACAATTCCGCCCACGTATAACCATTTCCAGGCGAACAATTTGCTGTATCAGTCTGGTAGGCGCCTATTTCGGATCCTAAATAGCCACAGGTTCGATGACTTTTCTGTTAAGCAGTACTTAAGTTTTTTTTTCCTGCACATATAAAGTGATTCTGGTATCTTTTCTTTTTCTCAACCAAAAAATCCTGTATATGTGAGTCAGAAACCTTTTCCACTCAACACCTCAATTGCGATCCTATCACCCAGTCACCTTACGTATTTATTACCGTCTACCCCCCACAGTCGAGTGTGATATGTGTAGCAACAGACTGTTTAGCACCCTGATCCTCCGTATCTAACTCTCCCGTTCCAAATGCAAAAGGAAATGAAAAAGTCACCGAAGCATCCCGTCCCATAAAAGATGCTCCTCCCCTTATCTGTCAATACCATCTTAGCCACCCTAATTGAATTTACCCCGGGTACGGCCCAACCCTTGCATCACTCCACCTTGTTAGATTACACCCCCCTTGTAATTACATACAAGCTGGAGAGAGGGGGGGGGGGAGGGGAGGTAAAAAAGATCAACTATCAGTCTCCAATTTAGCCTCGATTAGGCCGCACGTATTTAACTGTAGTCTCTCTCCAGTCCCCCCTGCACTTGAGTTTGGCTGGTGTTGGTTGTTTCTGGGGCGTTGCCATGCAAAAGTGGACGTGGGTAGATGGACTTGTATCAGTTGTGTACGGAGGTGATGAAGGATTCGTTTTTTTCAGTCTTTTTTTATAGGGGAGACTGGAGAGAATGGGCGGTCAGACTTTCAAGCCCTTCCGTCCGAGGTTATGCAACTGGCCTCCAATTAACGGAGCAAACGCCCCTAGCGTCTCAGTAGGATTATTCAAGTGGATTTTTTTTTTGAACCCTGAGGATCTGGGTGTGCGATTTAATCGAGGTGTAATTCACTGATGTTTAAATTTTTTTTCAATACTGCGACTGATAGTGGGGAATAATAATAAAGCGGAATGAGAGCTGATAAAATTGATTTCGTAGAATTTGGTACCAACTATATAGACTGTTTTTAAAAACATGGCAACATTGGATACGTAATGTATTAATTATATCACGTTCACCTCTAAAATTCAATTCAGCGTTGTTTTGTTACAATTTCATTATAGGTACTTGTAATATATCATTACTTGGGAATATCCACAATTGTAATCATGCTGTGAATCAGAGGTGGTGTATAATATGCAAGAGCATGACTATGGCGCTCAAAAGGGTATCATGGTATAGCATTTTTGTGTCGAATTAAATTTATTATGGTATGAAAATGCCGGCGAGGTATAAAATTTTGCATCGCGTATAGAAATTTTTATACTTCAACATTTTATACGAGCTCGTGCAATGAAATAGTTATACCGCGAAAAATGCTATATAACTTACCATGAATTTGTTGTTTTTCGCATGAATACATTTGTTACAAATTGCCTTTTGAGCATCATAGCTGACCAACTGCACCACGTATAAGCGATTATTATTTATGCACAGCTAGAGCACAGTATTTCACATTATACAGTTACGGACCCGAAACGGTTTCTTCGAGCGTTATTGATATGGACATACTAATTATTTTTATTTCTCCAAAAATAAAAATTCTGCCACCCCAACTCCAACCACACACAGAGTACAACCTAATTTGAAGCGTCATACTAAATTTATTGACCTTTTTTTTTGCAATGAGCCAAGTCGTAATTCACAACAAGTCATTACAAATAACGATCCTAGTGAGCTGAACCATATTGCCATATATCACTTTATGATCATCCAGCCTTTCCTAAATACACATTGACGCTTCACTTCATCCACTCCCCAATCTCCTTCCTCCAAAAATACTCACACGTCACTATAAAATCATGCTCTCACATTACGCCTGTCGAAGCACGTACGAGACTAAAAGGTGTTCCAATAAGTGCGTCCATTCCCGAGAGATAAAAAAAAACTCTGGTTCCAAAGAATCATTCATGGATAAGAACGTGCCTGGTCCGTAACGAGCTGTCTTAACTCGAGCCCAAGAGCAGTGAATCACATTATTAAATTATCGAGCAAGTCACGAAAGGCATTGCAGCAGTAGCTCCTTCTATTAGGACCCTACATTTTACCAAACGCATTCCGGATTCCCATAGATGTGACTTCCTTGGCCCACAATTCCTCCTGAAAAAAAATATATGCAATAATTTGAAAAAGAAATAAGTTGAAGGGTGGAAACTTGACTAATTCGATGCCCTCCAGGTGAAACTTTTGCCTGGTTTGTGATGGCAGCCCTTCCCAAACCTTGATTAATTCCACCTTCAATTTCCCCACCTGGGGGTTAGCCTCAACGCTCTTTTGTGCCTTCCTTCACCATCTCTTCTTCCTCAGAGAATGAAGATGGGGGTGGGGGAAGGAGGGGGAAAAAATAAATAGAGAGCAAAAGAAGGAGGGAAAAAAAGAAAATGGTCTAGGAGCCATTCAGGGCTTTTCGTTACAAATGGGATGCATCACTCACTTTCCTCTCGTGGGAGTCACTCAATCGACTTACATTGCGAATGTTTTCTGGCCTGCTCACAATACATGTTCGTATGTGTATGCTCTTCTGGTGTAAAGTGGGCGACATATTTTAATCCCCATAATTCAGTTACAAAAAATTTCAGACAAATTGGCCATTGCTTAAGATGGAGTACTTCTACTTTACAAAATCTGCGATACCAACTTATATTGACCTCCAGGAGTTCATCCCAGTTTTCCTGAATCCTGAAACACCCTCTTATTCATTCTACAATAATATATTTTGAATCGCCCTCTAATAAATGACCTCTTTAAAATTTGATACAATTTGCGATAACTTGTTCTGAAAATCCGATTAATTGTCTGATCCACTTCCAATGCTTTGTGGAAAGAATATTAATTTTTTTTTTCCCTCGCAATGAAAATGAAGTGTTGCCATACTTTCGAGTTCAAAGACTGTAGGAAAAGGGCACGCACGATTTTCCCCAAAATTCGGCATGAGGGGAATATAAAGACCATGACGTTTTCAACGCCTTCTTCTCATTTGTGAGAGAAGAAGGAAAAGAGAAAAAAAAAATGGGGAAGGGGTGTGGAGGAGACCCTGACTACTCGGATTTGGAAATGGGCCCGATTTTATTCCGGGAGACTCAATAAGAAATGTTTCCTCATCTGCAGACTGGGGAAGGAAAAAAAAGAGTTGACAACACTTTGCACTCGCATTGGCATTAGCAAGGCAAAGGCGTAATTTGTCCTCGGGAGGCAAATATTTCGGAACCGTATCCCTTGAGACTTGTGCTGCAGTCCTAAGGACCTCCCAAGGTGCTCACTCACATTCAGACGGGTTTGTTAGGAGTTAGAAAACTCAACTTTCTTATGGTCAGTGGTAATCCACCTGCTCTTCTTGTAACGAACCTGATTATAGCAGGGATCCCCCCCCCAAAAAAAAAAAACTTACATGGTGTCAAAAAGATTTTACAAGCCAATAATGATTAGATCAGGGTTCAGGGAACTCACTCATTTTTTTGTGAACCACACAGTCATCTACAATATTGAAAGCACCTTGTGAATCCATACTTCAGTTGGAAAAATGAAAATGTATGAATACCACTGTTTCCATATCTTCCTGTGGCGGTAAAATAAATGACGGACCACATTTTCAGTGATTCAGTACTTAGTAAGTAATAAAGTAGATCTATTGTATATTAATCTACATACCTGAAGAGACATTACAACCTGCTATTGTTGTGCACATATTGTAAGTGTTACTGGTTTACATTAACTAATCAGAAGCAGGTTGGTGAAAATTTAACTTTTACGTAGCACACTGACATTAAAGGCCAGGTTGACAGAAGTGCCATTTATAACCCAGTAGGCTATATTTGAAGAAAGTTGTAAATAATTCAAATGTCATATTACAGTCCTGCATGCTATATTTAAGCAAAGTAACCAATGTATAGCCACAAGTGCCAATCTTGATGCCCGGGTCTCAGTTACGGAATTATCAGAATAGATTCTGAGGTCTACCAGGGAGACTGCATGAATTTTTACCAAACTTTGATAAATCAGACTAATTGTGGGATGAACTTATATTAATATGACCAATATGCTATGGAGATCAGTGATTAATGGCCAGCTTTTGCCATGGATAATAAATAATGAGATTAAAGATGATAGAAACAAATAAAAAGTCAAAAAATGCTCGCCAATTTCTCTACAATTTCTCAACAAGCATCAATTTTTAAGAGTTCGCACAAATATAATTTAAAAACTAGTAAATTTAATACTGACCACGATATAAAAAATTACGGTAAATTACGGCATATCCAAAGAGCGCTTGAAGGCAGCCTCATCTAATAGCCTGCTGTACAAGCATATTAGAGTTATAGCAATTCCAGAATCTTCAGCGGACTAATAATCCTTCTAGCGGATAACAATACTCTTTCCGATAGCAGGCAATATTAAAAGTGAATCCGGAACACAAGGCCCAAGGGAAACATCTTTAGGAGCTTGATGCTTTAAAGAGGATACGCCCAACCAGTTTCCCTCCTGACCAGATGGTTGCAATTAAAGTCGGGGTAAAAAAATAGTGATTGAAACGTTCACCCTACGTCCACTCCGAAAGCCTACTATTAAACCCCAATATCCCTACCATTACGGAACAATTAGTCCTTTTGCGGTGACCAGCTAGTTTAGTAGTCGCAGATTCAATCGATCGATCAGAGATCGATCCTGGGTGTTTATATCCGCAAGCAAAAAGTGTGCCTTCCTGTAATCACAGCCTCTACAGTTAGGCTACAGGTGGAGAAGGTAATCTCCACCTTGTCTTGCCTGTAAGAGAATGACGGGCTCGTCCATCAAACTAGCTTCTGTCGGCTCTTTGTTTCGCAACGGGCCATCCCAACTAGGGAGAAAATGGCAGGCAATTGATGGCTGCCACTAGTAATCATCAGAGTCTCAACCAGGTCCTATTAGCTCAAGGCATGGCCACCTATGTGCTGTTTGAATCCACACACATTGCTTCCTACAACCCGATCGCATGTGATAGCTTCTAGCTCTTTCAGTGTAGGCCCCTACTACCCCGGTTTCATTCGATCAGCCCCTACTACCTGCTTGCCACGTGATTGATAACTATACACAGGCTGGTACATGATACCACTCATACAGGGTGTTTCAACTTTTTTGTCCGAACAGTTATCGGAAATATTGCACTGAGCTGCTACCACAACCTAAGGAGGCGTATACTCATCCAGGTCACTCGCAATCGACAAAGTCGATTGACGTCAAAATGACGTCGCCAATGATGACCAGGGCAGGGCGAGGAGAATTGGCGATGTCATTTTGACGTCAATCGACTTTGTCGATTGCGAGTGACCTGAATGAGTATACGCCTCAAGATTCGCAGGGAATATTCCCCATTCCTCTGACAAACCGGTTGCAAGCCACTGCTTACAAAGTAGCAGCTTATAGTGCAATATTTCCGATAACTGTCCGGACAAAAAAGTTGAAACACCCTGTATAGTCACTTTCTCCTTTTTAGGCTCATGTGATAGTGAGATGTCACAGTGTGATAAGTAGTGGAGTGAAAAGTGAAAGTGAGTGATTCTGTGACTGTCGGAGCTACTCTAGCTTGGATGGGCTTGGAAAGAATAATTAGGGTGGTTTCGCAACTTACGAGGACTGGTGTATAGAGATGTTATTAACACGTGCTAGATGTGACGACATTACTTTGTCCAAGGTGATTAGATGCAATTTTGTGACAAGAAAATTCATCACAGTGCAAGATACGAGCCAAAAGATGGGGACGGACCAACAACGGTAGAAGATGATGACGTTTCCTAATGTTGCTGGACATTTACATTCGTTGAAGACCCAGGTTATCCCCATACTATATATTATATTCTTAATAGTTCGACCAATGGTATCCGGTTACAACAACCAGCATTTACCAAGGTAAAATTTAAGAAAAAAAAACCCCTTCACCTTGATCAAGTACTGATGGTTGTATAGAGCCAGGATACCATTAGTCAAACTTTGTTTGACATCTGGTATCTACATATTCGTATGATGGATTACCTGCTCTTCTTAAGACTCACAAATCATACGACAGGTGTTGGAACAAAGCTCAGAAACGTCTTATGTTCCCCCCATATATTCTGGCATATAACAAGCAAAGTGTTGGATATATTACTCCTCATCAAACTAGGTTACGTGCCTGTATAGTGTCCCATTTTATGTCCCCTTCCGAACCCTTTGGCAGTGGTGAGGGCTTTTCATTCGCATTCGGCCTCTGTCTGATAACAAGGGATCAAACTTCAACCAGACTTCTTGTGACACAAGCTCGTAAAAGGACCGAATTACGACCTCCCCCCATCTCTTAACAGATTTTCCTGGCAGTCTTGTAAACTCTTATGTCCAGAAACATGGAATGGACATTTTCATGGAACTCAGGCTTAATTGAAACGATTCTAGCGGGCCCTTTTACCAACTCCTTTTATATACGGTCTGTTTTTTTTTTTTGTTTTTTTTTTCGGAACCCCTTTTCCCCCTCTGGGGGTTATACGATGGAACTCGAACCGGATGCATAAAGCACACGCAGATTTTCATTCCCTTGTAGCTGGGAATTCCAGCAAGCGGTTGGTTTTATGGCCATCTGTTTCCATGCCTAGGAATTGCAGACAAAACGTGCAGCAAATTGCTCTCTTGAGGGATTTTGAGGGTGCTTACAACACCGCCCCATTATGCGCTGCACACAGACACTCTTGCAACAAAGTGTCCGGAGCCCATCCGTAATAAATGAAAACCTAGAGCTAACATTGCTCTAGTTCTTGAAAACACGGGACAAAAGTTGGGCTGGAAGTGAAGTGTTAGTATTCCGTCAGCACTTTCAGGTCTCGGGGCTTCAATGGTTGTTACGAAATTTCTTGTGCTAATACACTATTTTTTTAAAAAAATTATGAGTTTGCTATGGAAATACTCGTACGTTGGAAAAAAAATGATCTCAATGTCATGAAAAATATAAATAAATAAAAATTATAAGGCGTATAAAAATAATTTTAGCCCGCCTACCATACCAGCATTTGAGAGTCTTTTTCATATGTAAAAAAAATGTGATTGCTAATTTCAAAGTGCCCAATGGCAATCGTTCCGGAATATTAGCAGGTTTTAATAAGCCATCTATAATATTAAAATCGTAGTGGAAGTGTAGGTTTTGCCTTCTGATTGGTCCGCCGCCATATGGTTACCGCGACGCTTCCGATTGGCCAGCGTTCTACGCATGCGCAATGGATGGAGGACCCATTCAGTTGCATGTTGGCCGCCGGAGAGTGAAAGTCGCTGTTCGTCTCTCTCGTCCGTTAAAAAAAAACACAGATCGTTCATATACCAAGGGGTAAATCACTCAGAAGTTCAGCGTACAACGGACTTGTAAAAAGCCGGACTTGGGCCCAGACTTGGTCGGACTTAGGCCCGGACTTGGTCGGACTTGGCGCCTTATACGTATACAACGGACTTGATGAGTGATTTACCCATTGGTTCATACAGAAAAAGGCGAGAATGTCCCATTAAATTTCAATTAGACCATCAAGCAGCATCTTATATGCATATGCCATACCGCCAGCTGTACAAATATTACTGTACGACCGTGCAATATTTATGCAATCTTAATAGACTCAAGTGTTACTTGCATAAGGTTGTAAGACGGCTGGATACATCATATAAGTCAGTCTGATGATTCTATTATTAGAGTTGACCTACTATTATTCCCAAGTTGTAACTTCAGTAACCACCGATGAGTAAACATTGTGGCTTTGACGTCATATACGCAATGTGTAGTTGTTCTGGTCTGTAAATAAACCAGATGCAAGGCATGTTACATAAGGGGAGTCACACAGATGGAAAGTGTCATGTATTCGGGAGTCAGACAAAGTGGCTTGGCGACGGCAAAGGGGGTGTGGAGAGGAACCCCCATTTGTTACCAGAGAAGATGG
Source organism: Catajapyx aquilonaris (assembly GCA_000934665.2). Classification (NCBI taxonomy): domain Eukaryota; kingdom Metazoa; phylum Arthropoda; class Diplura; order Dicellurata; family Japygidae; genus Catajapyx; species Catajapyx aquilonaris. The sequence continues at coordinate 55,578 of KZ538337.1, forward strand.
GGTTCCGAAACATTGACAAAGAAGTGTGGGGGCAGAGCCGAGGAACAAGTCCAGCAGGAAACTGTCAAGACGTCAACTCGCATTGGTGGCTGCTTATTCGGCTTACAAATTGTCCCCAACACGAGCGACCTGATTATGCCTTTAGCTTTGCATCAGGCCCGGTCTGCAACTTCTCATATTGTCAGAGATACCAACAAAAGTCTCGACACATAAAGTAAACAGTATTTTACGCGTTAACAATTATTTAATATCTGAAGCACAAGCATCAACAATATTGCAATATGATCAGGCATCAATTAGGAATATTACATGATAAAACATGCATCAACACTATAGGACATAAATGTTTTGTAATGTGTCCAAGAGAGAATGCCCTCCATTATGAATAGTTTTGTAATGTACATAGAAAAAAAAATTTATGACCTTTTCCTAGAATAATCTGTGGTTGCAACAGATTATTTCATGCTGTCAGGCAATAGACAAAACTATCATCCAGGAAAAAGACCAGAGTTGTTCCTGTATACGGGTACTGAGTAATTTAGAACGGCTTGCGAGCATTGGTCGGATACGGGTACCCATGAGGCAGTTTCTGCATGTATATGCGGTGAGTGTCGCATATTCCTGTGCAAAGTAAGTTACGTAGTTTGCCAGCAGGGGCGGCCTCGGGGCCTTTTTATAGTGCCTTTCATCATTCCAAACGGATATCCGCCTACCGGTGCGTTTTCCGGAGCCTTTGTAAATATTCGGTATAGAATGGGATATTGAGAATCTTGCCAATATTATTAACGCACTTGTGTAAATATGATAAGCATGTAATAAAACACAAAAATTAAAAAGTTCGCTGCGGAAGCGGCAATAGTTTAGCAACTTACTCAAAGAAAATAAAAAATGAAATTCGACCCAGCCAGGATTTGAACCTGGAATCTTCTGATCCGTAGTCAGACGCGTTATCCGTTGCGCCACTGGGCCTCCATATCAGCAGACCCTTGATTATGTACAGGACCTGTTATCAGTGGCTCAGCGCGTACTTTATTAATTTTTCCATCACACTAGATTGGCACAATATCAACTTCTCGAAAATAATTGTATGCTGTAGTGCTGTACTGTACCTATATTCGAAGAGTGACTGTTCAAATTCAGGAATAATTACATGTTGATACGGTGAAAAGTGCAATTAAAAAGTGGCTCATTAAAAATGAGAGTGGATTTCCCAAGCACTAAATGCCCTAGAGTAACAAGTTTCCTTCTAGAAATACTGGATATATTATATGTTATAAATTAAAAGTGCATGAAAAGGCAACAACATTTTTTCCACCTCTTGAAGCTCATAATTTGGAACGGATTTCGTTCATTCGTGGGAAAATGGTAACGAAGGCTAACTTTGCATAATTCTGTGCAGCCTGTACGAGTCACTTATACGTCATGAAGTCATATTAATGCAGAATTGTCGTCCCTCTCTGTACAAACTGAATTTGTAAATATATTTCTCAAAATACGAATACTTCATAGGTGATAAAAGATGTTGACAACATCATGAAGTTACAGCTGGAAACTGCAGCTAAAAATCGACCAGGTTGCATCAAGTTAGGAAATAACAAGTTGCACCACACCCATCTCAAAGTGGGCCAAACCTCTGCATGTAAGGATCAGGGCCTTTTCCTTCCTCATTGCCAAGCATCTGGACTGTCAAAAAGAAGGGGTCATCCGGGCTAGAAAGTGGTTCCCTGATCATAAGATGACTGATCCTCACGACCTAGTGTCGTGAGTGAAAGGTTCCGACCATGATACACTATGCAGTGCCATTGACATTGCTAGCTTATAAAGGATACAAGGAAGCAGGCTGATGAAGCAGTTCCAAACCCCCCTGACATCCCGACAGGTAGAAAGGCAAAGGGTGATGGCACCTGGCAAGAGATACACCTTGGCCATGAATGACATGAAAGGGCTCCGGGATGATTCGGTATGACCTCAGATTGAAATCCAATCGTCGTATACAGTTGGGGGCTTCCTGGCATCTCAGATTGACAAGATTGGGCCTCCATGAGTCAAATGGCCTGCTGCCAAACGTCCGGATGCGACGTCACGGGCATACGTCACTTCCTAGCGTTACTACCACCACCTGGTAGGACGCAACGGGAACTGACACGTGCCCTCGCCAAATCAAGGGGTTGAACCGTGCGATTAAGAAACGTCCGCTCAGTTCTGGCCTTCCCCATCACGGAGGGAAAAACTACATGTTTGGCTGCTTCCTCTTAACAGCCCAGGGTCGCTCGTGCGGTTCTTCCCGCTCACACTCACGCATCACCACTTGCCTTTTACATGCATGCGAAAATATCGGACCTATAAGGATGTGCATCACCAATCGTATTTTATGATCGGATTTACTTAGGAATTTTTAAAATTATTTAACGCCATGATACAACTGTAAGCCGTTATGGGGGGGGGGGGGGTGGCACACCACCATCAGTTTTCCAGTGTATATCACTTTTTCTTCTCTCACCGGTGCGGTGCAAGGAAACAAGGAGACAGTATAGGGATTTTTGGGGAGGGAACATGCGATGTCTGCAAAGGGGTCATGTGCTGTTCCCCAGGATGTTAGGTTGCCAGACACCTCCAAGGCGCGGGTCGACCTTCCTGACGCAGGTGAAATGGAAATCCCAGGCGGGGATCGAACCTGGGACCTTTCACTCAGCAAGCCAAGACGTTACCATCTCGGCCACCACACCTCCCCTTTACTTAGGAAATTATTGCCACATTGGCCACTCGTTGTACAAATAATATTGTGAAAAACATGCCATTCTCGTACATTGATGTGACCCATACTATTGGCGCAAGGCTGGATCAGCATGCATCCATGCTCTCCATGACTAATGACCGTAAATACAGGGAGACTCCCCAGTGTGTTTTCAGACCGGTGCGACATGTCATCAGTTCGACTGTGCCGTGTTAAAAAGACGCGCGAGATGTCGGGGNGAGAGTGGATGGGGGACTGAAGCTGAAATGACACCTGCATCTGCCGCAATCTCATGGGAATGAATAAAAAAAATAGTACTTTCCCTATGATCGATCGGATATCACCGTCTCTAATATCACCCAGAAAAATGGGATAAATTGATGAATAGCCAGCCCATGAATTTGAAATAAAAATAGAGATGACATGTCTTCCTACTTGTAGTAGGTAGCAGGTAAAATATGCAAATAAATTAAATTTTTAAATAAATAAATAAATAAATAACTCCCAAAAAATGTCCAGAGCCAATTCCGAGTATATTTGGGATTTCTGAAGAATCACTAAAATGCATTTGATTACGTGACGTATTGTCGTTCTCGATAGGAATGGCATCGTCGGTCGGCGGGTCGTTGGTTCGAGAGGAAAAGCACGTGACAAATTGGGCTTGATCTTGGACCTTGACGCCCATGGAATGTGGGCTTGTTGGCTGCCAGGCTGGCCTTCCAGCTAGCGTGCCACTGATCTCGAGAGCCATACAAGAGGGGGGAAATTGTTGTGTTCCGGCACTCCGTCCATCACTACTCGTTTTCCACTTTGGGACGAGAATTGGGGGGGGGGGAGGTCTGGAGGTTACCAGAATCATTTCCCTCTTCCAAAAAGAAGAAAAAAAAAAAAAGTGAAGAAGAAGAAAAAAAATCAGCAGCCTGAGTCGTAATCTTCAGAGGTGAGATCCGGTCACGAGCAAGGATCAAGGGGGTTGGGGGAGCCTATTCGAATCCGATTCGATGTGCACATTCTTTACGGCCTTCCTTATGCAAACCATGTAAAGGAGGAGGCCATTACACACCTTGCATGTTCAAGTGCAATTACTTTTGTGTACTAAGCCGCCGCCGGCAGGAGAAACTTCAGGTGGATGCCAAGGAATAGGGGGGGAAAAAATATTATGTATGCGCCTGGTAATATAATATCCGCACCTGTGTGCTACTTCATGCCTTAGAATTGCGCGGCAGATGAGTTACGCTCATGTCGAGCTGTACTTAAAAAGTGTCAGGTTATTATATCTCTGCAGCATTTCTCTGTGAAACGGGTTTCTTCATTCGGGCAAAGCTTGCAGGGAACAGAAATGCAACATTCAAAATAAAGGCTCTTTTCCACCTCTGCATTCAGAATGACACTATATATTCTCTAAAGCTGCCTAGACCAAGTATAACAAAACTGTGCTGTTTTCAGTACACCCGGTGTTGCGCTGGAGTAATTCAACAAATTGATTTTTTTTTTGTTGAAATCTGACTATTTGCCGCCAACTTATACGCTCACATCTGGTCTATCCGGATCTAGATTTTTAGTGCAAATTGGGATCTGGCTCCTCTTGCGATGTGTATATTTTTCCTGCCTTCAAATCTCTGCCGGAGGTTTTAAAACGTCTACCAAAAATAGTTGCTTATCCTTAAAATGCGAAAAACTGCATCCCGTGTTGTGTAACCATGTGTACTTTTAAAACGCGTTTACAAAGGGGGGGAAAAAGGTGTACGGTGCTACCATATACGATCAGCATTCCTGAGAACCTAAATCGGGAAATGCGTAGGCTACCATGAGTATAATATATCAGGTTTTACATAACAACCTATGACGACATGACCCATCTTTTCGCATTTGCATTTCTGCAGTCCATTACCCAGCAGCCTTGCACAGAATAAACAACATGTGCGTAGCAAGTGTTAAATGTGCTATTCACAATTCACCTACATTTCCTACAGACGTGTAAGTCTGAAAACACCAGGGGTGCAAAGGGTCCGGTAAATCAATTTCCCGTACAATACACCCTAAAACCCGGATAATTTACCCCCACCTGGCAAATGGAAGCCTGGAATCATCAATCTTGCAGCATTTACCGCCACTACCAGGTCCTTGTTTCTTTTGTAAGCCGGCTCAAAAAGGTGGCCGAAAGGCACCAAGGGATGAGGAGAAGAAGTAGAAGAAGAAGAAGAAGAAAAAAAAAGGAAATCTAACCACAAAAAGACAAACGATCCGGGTCCCCCAGAAGTGAACTAAAACGGGAGCACTTTGTCTTCATTAAGAGTGTAGCCCCTGACTGCCTTTCTGTCGATTCCTTGCAGTCACTTCAGATTAGAGTCGCTAAAACATGGTAACTTATACGCTCCACTGAAACACCGTCCACAAGAGGCCCGTAATAGGAACCCTATATCGATTTATCCATACAAACCTATATGCAGGCTCATGATTACAAGAGTAAACCCACCAATTGATCCTCAAATGCCATAGTGTCTCATGATACTTCAAGTCAACTACACTGATATTAGGGGTTGCTCTGCATGTTTATAGTCCATTCAAAAATGTATACTGATACGGGAACGGCATAAAGTGATTTAAGGGTGATTAACTCTGTATGCTCAACAGCCAAACCATGTAGTAGTAGTAGTAGTAGTAGTAGTAGTAGTAGTAGTAGTAGTAGTAGTAGTAGTAGTAGTAGTAGTATAAAATAAGGACAAAACTTTACTAGCCAGCACGAGTAACAGTTATGGGGTATCAATGTCAGTTCTTATACCAGGGGTGGGCAAACTTTTTTCTCCGTGGGCAGCATAGAGATTTTTAAAGAAATTGACGGGCCGCATTTAACAAAAGAAATTCAACTTATTAAAAAGTTTGCAATTATTATATATCCATCGTTTTAAAATTTCAAATGAACTTCCATTAATTGCATAAATTATCATTAAATTCTCTGAAATCGATAAAATTAGCTAGATATATCAATGAAAATGGCCTGTATAAATTTTAAAAAGCAATATTTTTGCGAATTTAAAGGAATTAAAAAGAAAGGAACAGGCACAAAATTTGGCAATTTTCATTTTTCAACATTTTCAGGAATACCGAAATTTTTGTTCGGGCCGCACAAATTGTCTTCGCGGGCCGTAGCTTGCCCACCCCTGCCCTATATACTGCCATGAGCTATTTTTCTCGCAGCTGTCAGCTTTTGGCGTCATTTATATATACGACCTTCTCAAGAAATACGTAGAGGCTATTGCTTCTTGCTTGATGACCTGTTTGGCTGTTTCCAACAGTTATTCCTCCAACTCACATTTTACTTTTTGCCAGAATTACGCCCCATTCACATATTTTCCGAGAGCAATATAAACTACTCTTAGTAACATTTTAACATACAACCAGACTCTATTCATGCTGCACCCCTTACAGATTACGTACGGCCCAAAATTTTTAGAGTAACTAAAAATATGAAAAGCTAAAAAGTTGACTTCATTACATGGACCAAAAACATTCAGTCACCCGTCCTGACCACCTGACACAACATACGGCAGCAATCTCGGTCAGCCCACTCGTATCTCAAATGGGCTCCCAAAAGATATTTGGGGCACTAAACCAGGCATTAACCATAATAATTAAAGCAACTCCCACAAAAAAAATCAGCTCTAAGCAAGCAATATAGTCAGGTAATCTCAAATCCACTCGAACCTGTCATCAAGGACAGTAATTCCGGCTTATTTGTTTACACTGAGAGGGTTATTGATTCAAAGAAAAGGTCAAGCGCGCCCGTAGGATAAACCGCTACATTGTCGTGAATACAGATACATATCAAAGGTCAAGCACATACTTTATCAGCAAAGTGATTACAAAATGTAAACAACCGCACGTGCCATCTTCTGCACCTTATCTCCACGTGTTACTTATGACCGCTCAGGCTCTTGCAACACTGCCAAATGCCATGGTGACCATTCATGAAGCAGGCTCATCACGATGTTGCAGTCTACTTCCTTCTTCCTGTCTGGGTTCAGGTGTAGAATATTAACTAACTGTTGATAGTAAGATCTTACGTCGTTGTGTACAGTGCTTTTCACATTTTTTTGTAGAGTGTAACGTACACTGGCATACTTTTATATGCATCTCAGCTCTGACGCCTACGCGAGAGGGCAACTAGTTTTTGTTGATAAATAGTTATCAGGTGAAGCCCACAGTCTGGATTTTTTTGGAGTTCCCTAATTGGCAGTACAAGCCCACATCTGTCTGGAGAAATACCTGTAAGCCTACATGTATTTGGATCGGCTTGATAAAATCCTCTGAGGTTTTCCGTTCCATTGCCTTTTCTATAGGCAGTTGTCGCTACTTTAAAGAAATGTAACAAGTTGTTTGTCATGTCATTAGTATTATGGCAGCATAAGACACTTAGCAACTTGTCCATCTTTCCATTTGTCCCGGTACGGTGTGCCAACTACACCATGCAGTTGCAGTCAGGTTAACACGAAATTATCAATTCCCCATGGTGAAATTGTGCAATTGAAAAATCGCAACTAATTTTGCAATATATATACACAGGGTTTGTAGTACATAGGCTATACCAGCTCGCCCCTTTTTGGAATCCTAACATTGGCATTAAGTACCTAAGTAAGCGTCTATGTTGAAGCATAATCCCCTGTTAGGTACACTGTACTTGCCAGGCCACTAATGTAACTAAACCAGAGGGCATTTATATTACAAATTCATAATAGCTCCTTGTGAAACTATGTGTTTGAGTCCATTCCATCCAGAGTGGAAACACTCCAAATGGGTAAATTCATAAATAAATAAATGTACTTCCACTAACAAAGCGGCATTAATTATTGCGTCAAATCTGGACCACCTGCACTCGACAACAATACATGGAACATGATATGTTTGTCAGTCAACTTCGTGAGAAAATGCTCCGCTGCACTGACTGTCAGTAAGCAAGGTTCTTGAAAGTGGATGCATCCCATCTGGATACACGCACACACACGCACCAAAAAAACATGCCACGAAACCATACACTGCATGCATGTGTATGCTGGGAATAAATCCTGACTGCCAAGCTTCCCTTCCGGATTCCAAGGAGCATCTTCAGTGGTGACAGGCATCGATTCTGGTTTCATACAAATTGCACCGCATGTGTTTCGTATGCACGATCACACATGTGCCGACAATATATGCAAATGATGATGATGATAGTGTTGATGATGATGATGATGCGGACAGAAGAAGTCTGCAGTGCAAAATGACGACACTGCTTAAATGTGGGTTAGCTGGTGTCAAAGAAGAGGAGGCTGGAAATTAAATTTGGGACTAGGAAATGTGTGGAACGGAACACTTGTGTTTGCACTGCAGATTTTCTTCCCTCCCTAGGACTTAATGCAAATCCGCCGCAGAGGTATTTTGATAACCTTAAGGGACCCCCTAAACTACGTCGTGTCAATTTCAATTGTGTACTGTTCTCTCCAAAAAAATAAATACCTCCTTTTTTTTAACTCCCTGCCAACTAAGATCAAGTGAACCCATCACATCATTCCTTCTATTGACACAGTCCCCCAACCAATATTGACAATGGTCTTGTGTTCTGAATCCTGTACAGACATCCTATAGTAGAGCAATTTCTACGATTGCGTTTCATTACCTACCGAGAGTACTTGAGCAGCAAATGCATTCTTCCAAACCGATGCATCTGACATAGTCCAATCATAATTATGAGGTCTACTGCTTACAGGGTGTTCCTATAAATTTGCCCAATTTATTCAACCCTTGTCGCCTAAAATGCAGGACATTCTCCCATTCCGCCAAAATCAACTGCTTTTATGAGAGGAAGTGCGTATACCCGTTGAGGAACACCCTGTACATTGCGGCACTTTGAGAGGCTTTGCTAAATCGGGTTCTATATTCGAGGCTAGCAATAAGTGCAACGTTTGATCAGCTAGGGCGTGATAATTAGGGGCTGGTAACAGAGCCGATCCAATCAATAAAGTTCTATTAGACGAAGCCTGTGTATAGGATCAAGTGGTGGAGCGTGCGGGCATCCTGATTATATAATTTTTCCCACCTTCATAAAAGCCGAGTTCCACTTGAAAAAGACCTTATCGAAAGTGATGAAAGCAAAAGGAAACCCCCCCCACCATAATTCCAGATAACGTCACGCAAGTTTCACTAAAATGAAGGATTTATTGATATTGAAGCAGAAGAAGTTTCCAAGCACTGATATGACATCTGCTTCATTATGATGACAAACTGCGCGGATGTAGGAACAAAGTACATTTCCGCTTTGCTTTATCTTATTAGAGATAATTCATCACACCCGGGCACTAATGAAAGTGAAAACGACTGAAAGATGGGCCACCGATTGTATGGGCTCATCGCATCTATCTATATCGCTATAACCTTTTGATCCGCATTGTGACCCGCACCATGACACGCCCTGTTCAATGCCCAATAGTAATAACCGAAACAGTGTCGGGAAAAAGTGATTTTTACACAATGAGGCTCATTCATCTGGACAGAAATGTGCTGTTATCGCCAGGAACAACCATATCAAGGGCTAAGCCGGACAATGTTCGGTATTGCACGGTCCAAAATCTATTACCAACGTTGCCACATGCCTGAAAAAATCAACATGTGACCCGCACCCTGACTAAAAAGCCAGTTTGTATTCATACCTTTGTAATATTATGATGTCACTCTGTTTAAAAATATTGAGTTGAAATAGCCAAAATAATTCGGTTGAAACAATCGAACACTTTTCAACCAAAATGGCTAGTCCTTTAAAGGGACACTCCACTCAAAAAACAAGTTTGGCTCTAAATATCGGGCAAAAAATCCTGAATCCGACGATGCAATTAGTTTTTCGCTACGCAGAATGGTAATCCCAGGGCGAGGTGTCAAAGTGTGTCGTCTGCTAATGAGTGGCTCCGCCACGCGGGGAACAGGGGAACTGGAGGGCTGCACCGCTCTGGGATGGGCCTAAGCGCGCGGGCAGGCGGGAGCAGCCCTCCAGTTCCCAAGGTCCCGAGGGCGTCGCTGGCGGACGGCCAGCTTCTAGCGCACTATTTGAATTTCCCCACTTTGACCCCTCGCCCTGGGATTACCGTTCCGCGTGGCGTAAAACGGATTGCACCTTCGGATTCAGGATTTTTTGCCCGATTTTTAGAGCCAAACTTGTTTTTTGAGTGGAGTGTCCCTTTAAACGAAAGAATGGTTCAGCCCTCCTCCACCCGGCTCTTCCCTCCTATCACGTCCTCGAATCACTCCGATGCTCAGAAAACACGACTGCTGTGACGTCAATTAATTAGTTAATTAGAGGCTAATATCTTTCAGCCAGTTTCGGTTACCGGTACCTCAACCATTACTGTAAATTCGCAACTTTCATGACCGTGCAGTTCCAAAGTGTAACACTTTCTGCACACGGTCCTGTAAGGTGTCACTGGCCTGTTGATCGCAGTTTGGGTGCGAATCTAAACAGGTTTTCTTTTTGCAGGAGACGCCAAACATTTTCACCGGTCCATATAAGGTCCGTCCCAAGTCTGGTAGTTACCCACGCTTCAATTCCATTCGATACACCCTACATATCCACCCTGTTCCCATCTGGACTTACACTACTTGGTAGATAAGAAGACACGAGTCCTGTAAAGTGACAACCACCGCCATTTTCCCCTATTCTCTATGCCAACTCGCATCCAGCTGTCCATAAACTAATTCTGGACATGTTCCCAACTGTATCCTCCCTTGTTGATGTCAGCGCTGGTTTTGCTGAATATTATTCATAACACCAAAGGCCACCACCAAATTTATGACACCCATGTAAAGATTTACATACATAAAGGTGGCAGTGAGGGTATAGGAAGAGAGGGGGGGGGGCTAATTATGGGACTCAAAGTGGGTGGGCATAAGATTCGACCCCCCAAAAAGGTGTGGGTTTTTCCCGTGACGTAAAAGACTCACCGGAGGCAACATACGCGTTTCATCTCTACCGACTATTTGCATACCTTCATCACGACTGGACGTTGATGGAATTGCAACTGGGGTGCCTAGGCCCAGGGACTTTTGATTACCATGTCCTCACGTGTTCCCTCCGATTCTTATTACCGCATCTGATGACCAGAGTTATGCGCTGCTAGAGTTTCCTAGCTGAATTTCTGGAGAGGTTGAATTTACCACGGAATTTTGCGGGTCCCCTATTTAGAGAAAGGTCGTAAACTACAGCTCTATAAAGGTCGTACCATTTTCGGATGGAGCAGATTCCTGCGGGATGCAAAGCAAGTTTTTTACCGTATGCAAATAAACCTGATGATAGACTATAAAGATATACTATCTAGATTATTCTTCATAACGGTCATGAAAGAATGTCATCTGACCACACCTTTCGGCGTTATGTACCCACCCAAAGGTGGCAAGTAATTTTTTGAATATAAAAATAGTCGCAATCTGGATCTACATTGAGCGACATTGGGTTGAGATGGAATGAGAATGAGAGACAAGATGCCAACCCAATGTAGGCAAAGAGTGGCAGACCCCACAATTTACCATTGGCCACGGCTGGAACCTTCTCCTAATATTAAACCAGCTCAGTAACCACAAAAAAATCTAAAAATGTAGCAGTTGGGCCTGTACCTCTTCTGCCCAAAAACTAGAATGAAACACCAGGACCACCCAGGCAAGGTACTTGTCTTCATATAGGTTTCCTTCCATGGCCATCATGAAATACGCAATCCCCCGCTGAACTCCAGCCTCTAGATGAGGGCTCAAGGAATGAGGGAGGACCAAGGACCCCCAAACTCACAAAATCGGATTGTTTTTGCTGATGATATGATGCTGGTGGACTCCACAAACAAGTCTAGGGGTCTGAGTTTTGCTTTTATTTAGCTTTGGGATGCCTCTGAGTTGGGGGTGGGAGGGGAGGGAGGGGGGGGGGAGAGA
>KZ538337.1:69751-76232 GCA_000934665.2 Catajapyx aquilonaris
CGAACCATTCATGCATGAAGCTAATGCATGGTAATAACTGGCTGAAAATAGTCATGATTACATGTTCGTTCTTACAGGGGACATTATCTAAGAGTCAAGTTGCGTTTCAATCAGTGTTAAGCAGGTCTCGCCCAAAACCGCCCATAACTCACCAGCACTACACTATAGATAAGTTACTCGTCAAAGTGTGGTTCACACTCTTATGCGAACACTATCGAAGGTCATCGGTGTCCAGACGGGATGTAGACTTGCTGTGCCGTACAAATACGCGGAGGTAGAAAATGAGTTCAAATTGGTGCTCGCAGGTCACGACTATTGTAAATTTTCTCATGCTCTAATGATGTTGATGGTTTGAAGTCACTGAGCGTGGTAGTGTTCAAAAATTGCACAGTATCATATCAGGCATGTCTATTTCCGCCTTGAGATAAGAACGTGTCAGTGGTGGGAGTGGGTAGAGTGGGTGGATGTTCTTCACATGCCTGCCTCCGCTCACGGCATAAATATGTCGCATGCAATTCAGCGCAATCTTATCTATACCGCTCATAACATCCTCATCATACCCTGCTGTACAGCAAAATTTGCATCTTCTGACACATAATTTAGATATTCCAATTACATTCCACAACTCGATCTTATTTACACTGCCATATACGAACCAGCTGTGTATCATAATCAGCTGTCGACTGCTGATGCAAGATATACCTATAATTATTACACCAGCGTACTATCATTTTTTTTCCATGACACTATCAAGTACTGTATACATCATACTCTTGTCTAAGTAGCTGTTTGATTCAAACAGCGTGAACCCACATCCGACCCCATCAATCAACCCCTCTGAGACGCTGTTCTTTAAATATATATACAAAAAAATCACTCGGTTCTGCAAATGTGGGTGAAGGTTGAGCCAAGTGCACCACAGGTCAAGTTCACTTCCTCACTGTTAACCCATCCTTACACAATCACTCCATTCAAGCTGCTGTATCTTCCATCTTACACAAGTCTTCTCGGATGCAGGATAGGCCGACTTGGTTCCTTGCCTGGGGATTGTTTATTTCAAATCTGGCATCCTTCCGAACCAAATCGGAACTGGGCCGCACGTGTACTATCATAAATACAAGGTGTTTCCGAAATTGAGAATTTGAGGAAATCAGGTAGCTGCTACCTGCAACGTTCTATCTCAGGGGTGACGGGCAATCTTTTTTTTCTCCGTGGGCCGCATAGAGATTTTTTTAAAAAAAATTTGAAGGGCCGCATCTAACAAAAGAAATTTATCGTTTGAAATGAACTTCCATTAATTGCGTAAATTATCATTAAATTCTCTGAAACTCGATAAAATTAGCTAAATATATCAATGAAAATGGCCTGTATAATTTTTTTTTAAAAAAAACAATGTTTTTGTTTATTTAAAACGGCACCGAAATTTTTGCGCGGGCCGCACAAATTGTCTTCGCGGGCCGTACGTTACCCACCCCGGATAGCTGCTATGCTCAAATGTACTCATTAAATTTAATAGGTAAAAAAATAATTCAGGGTATAATCGGAGATTTTCGTCTTGATATGTGTTGATATAACCGATAACATATCAGGTATAATCGCGGTTAAAAAAATTATTCAGTCTGTGTACAGTATAACCACAAAATAAATTTTTCCTGTCTTCTGGGACCTCCCTGAGAACCGGTTTATTTCAAGTCACATGTTGACAATTTTGCAGGCAATATTGTCACATTGTACAGGCTTGGCGTCGTCGCCAGCCCTCTGAAACAAATCCTTGCAAGCTAATGTAAACCTCAGAAGGTGGTCGCTAGTGTCGAGCGCAATATATAGTGTCAGCCATATTTCATCCCATTTTGGGGGAGGTAGAAATCTTGGCAAGAGGAATTTTGATTCCAGACGACTGGCACATTTTGCGCACAATTAAAACGCCCGGAGGTGTTAGAGAGACATTAACCTGGCAGAGTGTAAACTGAAATGGGAGCTTCCGAACAGTGCTGATGGCCGTCATAAAGCGGCGGCGTCAATTTTGGATAATCCGGACGAATAATTCACTACCCGGTTTGTGGAAAGTTCCGAGGAGCCACTTCTAGTATGAAACATTTATGCCTGGAAATGGCCCGGCTTGCGCATGACATGAGAAACCCTACCATAGGCCTGTCGACAGGCTACATCGCACAAATTATGCATCAGCTTCAAACAGTCAGGAAGTTCGCATCGCAACTTGTGCCGAGCCAAACCGCATGCCTACGTTATGGTTTTCTTGCTAAAAGGCATCAAGGCCCATGGCACATTCGTGGAATATAAATGTCCAGGAACGGTTTTCAACCTCTGAAGACGCACTGAATTGTAGGATGATCAGTCACAAAGGGGTGATTTCAAGATATGAGCGTTTGCGGTTTGGATGATTGTATTGCCCTGTATGGGATCATTTTTGTATCTAACATTTCTCTCGGGAAGCATAAAGTTACTTGACCTTTGTAATGTATATCTGGCTGGGTCACAATTCGGTAAATGTGAAATATGCAGTTCCAGCGCATGGGCATACAAGAGAAACACTCAGATTGTGTTGGTTTGAAGTTAAGGAAAATGTAATGTTAACACTTTCATCGGTACCTTTATAATTGATATTAATGAGGTTGGCCCAGCATTGCCTTTCAACCTCCAAGGATAGGGAAGGAAGGAAGCGGCTGTGGCCTATTATACGGAAGCGACCCCGGAATTATCCTAGAAAGAGCGTGGAAAACCACAGAAAACCACGGTCAGGGTTGCCGGCCCCGGGATTCGAACCCAGGACCTCCCGATTAGCAGTCGGACGCCCTATCCACTATGCCAACCTGCTTCGGTACCGTATCTATATTATTAATACCCGACTGTCATGGAAACTCTTCCAGCACCGTACGGCATACAGCATTGGGAGGTGTTTCAAAATTTTGCTCGCGTTTTCTATATTTGCAAACCACTTTTTTAAAATAGTGCCCTTGGAATTTATAAAACGCAAAAAAAACGCGACGTCGCCAGTTCCACGGAATTCCCATTTCCGCCGTGCAGGGCGCTACCTGTTTGGTCACGACTCTCTTCTGCACGTGAGACGTTACCGTCGGATGTCGCTTCGATGCTGCTGCCTTTACCACACTAACCACTTTTGCCAAATGTTGGCAACCGGTGACTAGTTAACTATAATGACAGATTATCACATAAGTTCAGTAAAAATATTCAAAAATTGATGGGAAAATATGAAACTGAGACATAATAAAAGGAATCAATTTTGGTTGAAATACGTATAACAACCGTAATTTTTTTGGAAGTTACCATCTTCAATATGTCCCATTAGGAAGTTTTGAACAACGTCATTGCATAAACTTTGCACCAAAATGATTATCCTGCACTTCAGGCGCTGTATAAATGTTAGCCTATCAAGGACAGTCGGCAAGTTTGAACTGGTCGGCAGCTGATGGATCATTCACGCCAGACCAGGTGGAAAGGAAGGATAAAGCGCATCCCCTTATCTAAGTAACGTGAATAATCAATCTGCTTGATCCACGCGCCTATTCAAAACATCTATTTACACTAACTGTATGGACTTTTTCATCCAACTTCAACAGTCAAGCCAAATACTTTGAATGTGTCAACTTGATGGGATGAAAGGTAGTTTGTAACATTACAGGGTGGTACGCTACCCAAAATGTCAAATTTTCAAGGAAAAAAATTATGAACAGTTCATCCTGGCATGTGACTGTGTCTCTGATTGTTGCTTCTAACATTAAACTGGTTGCTGGAATGAACAAGCTAGGGAATTGGGCCATACATCATTACATGCAGAATTCAAGTGAGGAGCGACAGACCACTTTGATCATGGCAGCCAATGACAACATTGAGTTCCGGGCATGCATTCCTAAACAGGATTATATCCCATCATGATGCTAATGGCTACTAGAGCCATCTGCACCTTTTGACCGGCTTTCGTGCCAGCCTGGTGCCTAACTTGGGGAATTATGATCTCCCCAAACTCTGGGCTACAAGGCTCTCATACTCTATTTGCAGTTATACAGCACCTAGTGAGGTGAGCCTGAATTATTCATCATTTTGGCATGGAAAAATGGCAGGCACTGCATCAGGGTGAGTTAAAAAGTGCTATAGCTGACCGTTATTATTTAACAGGTCGGTTATAAATATAAAATGGAGATAATAGCTCTTGAAACACGTTAGTCTACAGTGCACTCTCATCGTAATGCAGTTTAATGAACACTCACTTGTAATCAGGTTGAGCATCCCTCCCCCCAGGCACATGTTGAAATTATTATTATTATTATTATTATTATTATTATTATTATTATTATTATTATTATTATTATCATCATCATCTGCATTATTAAAAGCTGACTGTTCCCACCACTCCTCCCGCGCCGCACAGCCTACAGCTTTGGGAGTTGTGTCAAAATTTTGCCTGTGTTTTCTACATGTGAAATAAACTTTTGTTTTTTTGAAAAAAGTGCCCAGGGACTTTGTACAAGTAAATCTCAAAAAGCTTTAAAAACTCAAACAAGCCGACCGCGGCCTTTCCACGGAATTCCCATTTCCGCCGTTCCGGGCGCGGGGCGCCACCTCCTGGGTGGCGACTCGCCTACTTCTGCACTTCACCATCTTACTTCGGCACTTCACCGTCGGATGTCGCTGCCTGGTCCGCGTCTCTCTCTCTCTCTCCACTTTCGCAATTTTGCCAAATTTTGTGCCAAATTTTGGCAAGTTGGTGACTAGTAATGTTATTATGTTGGGTACATTTTAATTAAGGGTAGCCTATAAAGGCAGTAACTGCAAATATCAGCACAATGCTCCCAAAAAGTGGCATGAGTGCGAGGGTCGTTTTTATTATTTTTTTATCAAGGCGCACTTACATCCGATTCGGCAGTTAGGCCCGGGAAAGGATCGGCTTTTCCAGACGATTCGTGCCAAGCATGCTAGATGACCTAGTCCAAGTAGCCAAACATGTGGTGGAGGGAGACGAAAGCGGACCAACCGGTGTCCTACGTGACCATGGATAAGTATGTTCTCTTTTTTTAATACATATACCCCCCCCCCCCCCCTTCTCCTTCACAGTTACCAGACTGAGAATTGAAGAAGTGGATAACGCAACTTGCTTACAATAGAAATTGTGTCATCTATACATTTTCTCATAAGCTCGTTTTTAAGGAGTTAGGCTGAATATTATTTTTTTGGTGCTCAAAATTTAACCTGGAAGTCAGTGCCCATCTTTTCCATGTACAGTCGAATCTATCGACACTTAACTCCACCAAAAGTCGAATCAGTCACAATGAAAATAATTCCGCCCTGCCACATCTACAGCCATTATTGAAGGGCTTGAGTAGTGAATGATGCCAGCTGCCTCTACTACAGGAGTTGCTCTCCAGCTCTGAATAGCTCTAAATGGAATCTCCAGTTGAGAAATATCCTACTTGAAAACTCATCGGTCTCCAGCCTTTTATCGACAGCACTTTCCCAATACGTTCCTTCCCCCCCCCCATGCCCTACCCCCTCCAAATCTCACAATCCCCCACGTTCTATACATAAATCGTTCTGATTCGAACTGAAATTGTCGAATTTAATCACAAAGTATACGTATATGCCCCCACCCAGTGCAGATGGAAATGTTCGATTGTCATAATTGCACCGGCGGCATTGTTATCGGATTGAACGTGTACAGCTTCAGATTGGGCAGAGGTACCCAATATTTGCACAGTTTTTTTTAAAATAGGCTGGTGTTGATGAGCTTTGCCATACGCAAAGGCCACTGGTGCAATTTTATATTCCACCTAGACTAGAGGCTTGTGATACTCAAAATTTTACGTCCAGAATTGACGTGGTACAGATATTTTCGATATATCCAAATTGTGCATTACAGGGTGTCAATCCTAAGCGTGTCACCAGAAAAGTTGGTGGGAGAGGGCGCAGGTGTGGGCATTTTTGCATAAGGAACTAGGGGTCGGAAACGCACCCTCACCGAGTCACTCCGCCGCGTGTCGCACGCCTCTTGCATACTGCCTGCCGCAAACTTGAAAGGGGCGTAACTCGGTGAGGGTGCGTTTCCGACCCCTAGTTCCTTATGCAAAAATGCTCACACCTGCGCCCTCTACCGCACCATCTTTTCTGGTGACACGCCCTGTATATCGATATTTTATACAGCAAAATGGTATCTCCGGTTTTAAACACTTTCAATATAAGTTAGTCCGATAAAATAGTTCATCTCAGCTATGCTACAGAATAGCCTAAAGAAAATCTCTTATCTTCCTCCTTAAATTAAAACCCTTCACAAATTTCAAGTACCTACACCACTGCATACTAATTTTCGTTATCCACATTTAGGAAAAGCCCAAACCCGATTTTTTTCTTAAAGTAATTATTTTCGCCGTCCACTCCAGCCTACAAATATCGATCAAGCAGTCAAAATATCGAAAAATCGACCATCCCCTACTTCCATCCCCCCCCCCCC
>KZ538338.1:0-63763 GCA_000934665.2 Catajapyx aquilonaris
TTTGAGAAATATTATTTATTGCAACTCGCGGCCGCCCCTACAGGGCGGCCGCCCCTAGGCCAGTGCCTATTGTGCCTAATGGGAAATCCGCCACTGAGTATGATGGTTATTTACGAGTCGCCGTACATTGCCTACTGGCTACCACGCTAATATCAAGTCAATGCGATGCTGATGCCTATTTGAGGAAATTATTTAGAAGAATTTTTCAGAAATCACTGCAAATTGCGACAATTGACTTCAAATATTGCACTGTGGGGATGGACCGACAATTGATTTCCTTACACCATTAAATCAGGTTTATG
This sequence comes from Catajapyx aquilonaris, assembly GCA_000934665.2. NCBI lineage: Eukaryota > Metazoa > Arthropoda > Diplura > Dicellurata > Japygidae > Catajapyx > Catajapyx aquilonaris. The sequence continues at coordinate 303 of KZ538338.1, forward strand.
TGGAACCCTGAAAAATATCCGATATATTGTAAATATACGTAAGTTATTATTAGGGACTAATCAGCAGTTTGGTGAATACTTTTTTGTGTGCAAAGTATAAAATGTGGGCCAGCAGTTCCCGAAATGGTAGGGTGTACTTTTTGTATACTGCGTGCATTTTAAATGCAGTATGTAAAACAGGCAGGTATACATTTTTGTTCATTGATATTATCTACCAAGTCAAGCTAATCGAACTTTTAACTACAGCCATGAAGAACTAAAACGCCCAAATGATGCAAGCAACAGCCTGTGCAAAAATGAATGCGATAATCAATACTTGTACATGCCACACCTTGACTAATATGACTGGCAAAACTAAATCTTCAAGTTAATAATGACCCCAGTGTTCAATGGCCCCAGCACGATATTGAATCGCTCACTAATGCGTGACCGTTTGTATGAAGGTCCTCAACGATTTTCTTCAGGCAACATACCTGCCACACACATGGTGAAGGTAACAAACTTACCTTCTCACAAGTGCGATGGACCAATAAAGGACGTAGATTCAATGGTGATTCACAACAGGAAATAACGATTATTTTTCTCACACACTGACTGGATATTTATTCACTTATAGCCAGGTAACATTCGAAATAACATCTCCAACAAGGCAATAACTATAATGGTACAGTACGTACGTACATGCAGTAATCTCACTGCAGCATACGTGAATATTTATTGAACGGTTTCTTTTAGAGTAACAAAATAATAAATAAGTGCAAATAATAATTCTGACCTAGAATTTATCTCAGAATAGCGAGTAGGCGTCAATATAACAACAGCGTTCAAAATTCAGTTACGTAATCTCAGCAAAATCCCAACAGATTTATATTAACTGTTTGACTTTCCATTTGAAGTTGCATCGATATTAAATGTAACTTGTGACGCCAGCTCTCATGCAGGTTTACCGTGAAATTACAGTATTATTTTCCATGCAAAAAAGTATACTGATCAAAATGAATTCCTTGATCATTTCCTCCATCTCATATAAATATCTCATACGATACACATCGACAAACAGGTTGAGCTAACGCCGCAGTGAGATATGTTAGTGATATCCGGCATATAACTTCTCACGACCGCACATTTACTCAAGGCTTCACACGGACCATACTCATTGGCCCCGAACCGGATAATATATTAATTACGAATATATTATTATGACATTCTCTCTTGAAGAGCAGCAGTGCTCATGAAGCTTACCCTGCACGCGACTGACATTTTTAAATATATATATATTTTTTTTTACAAATTTATTGTTCAAGTTTTCCTTTTCTTCCACAGCACCCATTATGTGCATCTCTTTCGAGCTTGCATAAATTACCATACTTTTTCAAGTTATAGCTCAACAGTCTCCTATAGTTTAAAGCTTACTGTGCTCGCTTATAGCCGCACTTTACGCCTATATACATCTCACTGGTACACAGTACACATACTCAACGAGACTCCCACGCAATATGGAGTGGACAGCGAACAGTCCGATTATTATGACACCACTTGTCAATAAGTCAGCTATTTGTCGCCTGTGGATTTAGACGTGAATAGCCGTGCACTTGCTGACAGGTGTCGCCGCCTCTGTCAGCTGCTGCCCTCCGTTTTAGCCGCGTTGGGACGCGCGTCGTCCAGCACGTCGGGCAGCACCAGGGAAGTGGACGTTGGGGACGTAGACCTGGACGACATGGACATGGTCGGGCTCGGATTCCCACAGGAGGACGACGGAAACAGGAAGACTCGTCGGCGCCTAGAGTCAGTCACATCATCGTCGGCGCCCACGGGCCAACCCACGGGCGGGGGACTGCGGACCAAGTGGTGGTGGAGTTCCTCCAGTCCCAGGACGCTGCTTCCTTCCTCCCCGGACGGCGTCTGGTGGTTGGACGGCGTCGGTGTGGTGGCCACGCTCTGTTGGTACACTCTTTAGTTGAGGTGCGACAATTCATATGGCTCAACATGTACCTGAAGGAAAGGGTTGTCCTGTCGGGAGAGGTGAAGTGCTCGAAGGTCTCGCTCCAGATCGGCCGGATCTCTCTTCGGAGGTGATGAGGGTGCGTCCCTCGGGTGCCCTTGACCTCTGTTGCCGGGTCGTCGCAGGAGGGAACACAGGAAATCAAGCAGGGGCCTCCTTCGACGGCGGTCGTCGTCTTTGACATGCCCCCCTGACCGCATTTCTCTCCACTCTCTCCCGAGAGAGATCGTCTTGCCATAGGAATGTGTCGTATTTGCGCAGAATCCAATCGATGAGGACCTCACAACGTTGCGAAATCACGTCTGCTTCCAGCCACATTTCCAGGACCGGAAATCGTCCTGATCAATATCAAACAATTTAATAGCCGCAATTCATGCCAAATATAGGATCGTTTTCATGCCGGTTTCTGTGTTTCCGACCTCGTTTTATTGTGTACGCCTCCAGCTACAGCGGCGATGATTAGATTGATTTGGGGATAACACATATGGTGGGATACTGTATTGTGCAGACTATAGATGCACAATGAATGGCAAAGTGATTGGTATGTAATATCAAGAGAAAGAGGGAGAGAGAGAGAGCAAAAAAAAAAGAGCAAGGACGAAGTTTCTTTTCTTTCTCAATGATGGAAGAATTATACAAGAGCAATATTGCAAAAGTAAGACTAGTATACAAAGTAGTTACCAAACAAGTACCGGCAAGGCAGCAACCTATCACTTACTGCATAATAATGAAGGAGTCCTGGAATGTGCAGGTATTTTGAAAGTGACACATAATGCCAATATTAAAACTGTATCAACGTTCGCTGCCCAAAATGTGACGTCAGTAATGTTATGCAGTGTCTTGTAGCACTGTTGGCATTTCGAGGCATATTGGTGCCAAAATTGACGGCATAATTGCTCTGAAAAGGCATCAGGCAACGCTGGATCGACGTCCGTCGACGAAAGCTCCACCTAACCTGTTGCCGGCGGCCTCACGTAACGACGATGGCCGCGACACCGAAGTCGACTGGAGAGTTTGTCGGGAAATCCGTCCCTGACCAATGGCTCGGAGCCTTATTACATTACGTGGCGTCCCTGAAGAACGACACTGACCCTTGGTCCAACTCCAGGTCAGAGGTAAAGGGGGCTCTGAAGCCCCTCCTGCCCCTCTGGATAGCCATGTACGGTGTGGTGGCAATGGGCGGGGTAGTGGGTAACCTTGCTCTTCTGACTGACGCCCTGCGACAACGTCGTCTCCTCAAGAGGATGAACGACCACCACTACGCAGCCGCTTTCTTGTATCTGGCCAATGGTGCCCTGGCTGACCTCTTCAAGTCGGCCATTGCCTTGCCTTTGACCCTCACAGTACTTCTGCTCAGGAATTGGGTCTTGGGATCTGGACTTTGCTTTGCCCTACCCATGATGCAGGTGAGACAGCCGTACTCCCAGCACCGTCGATTGACGCAATTGTCTTGTTGGTAAAGGCATATCGCTCAATTGCAGGACATGCCGATACACCTGTCGACGCTGAGCTTCCTGATGGCAGCGCTGGACAGGTACCGACGTCTGCTACAGCCAATGCGACGTCCTCTGTCGGTGCCGGCGTCGATAGGTGCCACTTGGCTGACGTCGGCAGGTGTCGTGTTGCCATATGCATTTTACGTGGCGTACCTCGACCTGGGCAGTTTTTTCGGGTCTGCTTTCGAAGGGATGGCTCTTTGTGCCGTCAATGTGGTGGACGATATGGAGGAGTACCTGCGGGGACTTTTTATCATACTGTTCGTGTTGCCACTGGCTCTCATTGCTTTCTTACATGTACGGGTGTCTGCTGAACTCAAAGCGCGGTTGTCGTCTTGTTCTTCCCCCGACGGTCCTGAAGGACCTTATTACCCCGAAGACCAGCAGGAGCAACAGCAGCTGGAGGAACAAGCACATGCTGCCAGAGAAAGACGGGCACACAACTACCTCTCTGCCATGGTGCTCGTCTTTGCTCTCTGTCTCAGCCCACTTATGCTACTCAGGTAATTGGATAATGACAGGTGCGGGAACATCACCCATTATTCTGAATTAGACTGGTTTACTAACTATATAAATTGTCCAGTGACGTAAGACAAATTGACGATTCCGGATTGTAGACTGCAATAGTATATCAAAGTATACAGGGCAGGAGCACTGGGGCAGGGACCAAGACCATAGTTCAAAAAAAGTTACGGACTATTTACTGCTGAAATCAGTTTAAAGAGAAGCACGAATCACGACAAGTGAATGTAAGTGCCCTAAATTGTTGCTTCCATCGTCTGCTTCTTGTTAAACGGGTAGCTGGGGTAAACGATTCATATAGCTTTTCCCCTCACCCATTTTTGGACCATATGAAATTGGTCAGTGCATCACCCTGTACAGGCGTACAGCACATATACTGCAGCAATCTGCGCATTGACCGAGAGTATCTGCCTATAACTTCCTCCCTTTCACGAAAAGAGGATATTTGGATGGCTCATCCGGGAAATCAGCTTTGAGTGCAAATGCTCGACTTTCCTTGCTGCCCTAAATCGGGGCAACTTTCAACCCTTTCGCTGCAGTTCTGATTTTTTTCTTTCTTTTCGTGCATTGTAACACGACGAAGATGTTCCGAGACAACATCGGACCATAAAATTTACACAATAATCTCGAATCATTGCTGGCCGGGAAAGGGCGGAATGGAATAAACCTGGTCACACCCTACTGGTATGTCAGTGATACTTTGACAACTTTGTGTTACATTCCCCCTTTCTTCTTCTGTCTTCCTTGTGTCAGGTTGGTCCGTCAAGTAATGGCCGAAACGTATGACAACAGCCGACACCTGGACCTAACCTTCCTGGTGCTGGTTTGGCTGGCCTTCGTGCCATGTTGCTCCACACCCTTGCTGTATGCATGTTGGCGCATGGCACCAGGAGCCAGAAGACGACTTCTGGGTCACCACGGTCGCCTGCTGGTCCACTGGCTCTCGGCCTGCTGGCGACCAACGGCGCCCGGTCGACCCCGAGGCCGGCACCGGAGGACCTCGGTGGCCACCCTGCCTCTGGCCGTGGTGGCGCAGCAGCCCCCGAGGAGCGAGCATTCGACACCTGACAATGAACTCCGTCCTGAACTTCCTTCTTCTTCAGCGCCACCCGACACACCTGTTACCAAATAAGTTACATCACAGACAAGACACACATGTCGCCTTTTTCGTACGTAACATGTAGGTGCCCGCTTTGCCAAGGCCCGGTGCTACTATACGGGGATTATTATGGTCCCTTCTTTGCCCCGGGCGGGGAAATCTCGCCAAGCAGCAGCTGCCATACATACAACCCCCCCTGCTAAGAGGTGATTATGTGCCGCTTGGCCAGTGGGTCTGTGCTGCTGCCGCCGTTGCTGCCGCTGCTGCAAAAAGAGTGACGTAACGATCCGCCCTGACCTCATCTGATTCCATTGCACTTGTCCTCCCCGACCACACCTACAGGCCTCATTGTCCCACTTTGTTACCAATGAGTACATGTCATGTATAGGTGGGAGAGCGCCTCCTTTCCCCAACCTGATACCTCCCATCAGCACCCTACGGCGGCCAAAAAAATATATATATATTGTGTTCCTACATGCGATAAGTAAGCGCCAATTCTTCCTGCAGGCCAATTCAGTAGTCACTCAATTACTATGTGATAGCTGAATTTCAGCCATTGTTTTCTACGCCTCCTGTCATGCACATAAGAGCAGGCTCTATAGGAATGTGTATTGTATAGATGAGTCATTTAATCCGTCGCACGAAAGAAATGCCGAAATGTATTGCACCATCAGCACTTATTAGCTCTCGATATAAGCACCTGTAGTGCTGTAAGAGGGATTCAAAAGGTTCGTCCAAGTTTCCTACATTACGATGACAGTGACCACGTAGATCGAGGCCAAACATGTTTGTTGTGTTATACCGTCAACATTATGATTTTATACTCCCAAAAGATGTGAACGACTGCATTACAACCCAATAAAAGAATAAATCTGAACAAGTTTAGCTATAAAAATGAAACCTCCGATTTCATTACTGCGACTTCCTGTCCTCGAGCCGCCGTGACACAATTAGCTGGAACAGAATCCGTGGTGACTCAAACGGCGGGAAGTCATGGGGGCCAAAGAGTATGATACCGGGCGACGAGAGAAAGAGAAGCGATGGAGCCCCGGGGCCAAGGCTGGGTGGAGGCTCTTGCGGACCGCCAGCAAGGTCGGCATCGAAAGTGAAAGGAACCGGGAATCGCCCTGGTATAAAATGAGCCCCTCGTTCTGCAAAACCCTCCAGAAACGAATCCCATCCAGAAGACCGCACATATTCTGCAGATCCATCCTCCAGTTCCCAACAACAACAATGGCCCTCCGATTCGCCATCCTGGCCCTGGCCCTGGGTCTCGCCAACGCGGGTCACGTCGCGTACAGTGCCCCTGGTCTGACCTACAACTACGCTGTGGCCGACCCAGCCATCGGGGCCTCCGCCAGCCAGACCCTGAGGAGCTTCGGAGGACTGGGCTCCGTCACCCACCAGCACAAGGCTCTGGACAGCGCCTTCAGCAGTGTCAGGAAGAGCGACGTTAGGGTGACCAACGACGCCGTCGGTCTCGCCCCTGCCTTCGCCGCACCCGCCTACCACGCCGCACCTGCTGCCTACCACCATGCCGCCGCCGCCCCTGCCTTCCACCATGCTGCCCCTGCCTTCCATCACGCTGCCCCTGCTTACCATGCAGCCCCTGCTTACCATCATGCAGCACCTGCTTACCACGCAGGACCAGTGGCCGCCCCAGCCGTCGCAGCCCCTGCCTACCACACCGCCCTGCCAGCCATCGCCCGTGCCCCATACCCAGCAGCTCACGGCCACTTCGCTGCCCCCATCGCCGCCCCCATCGCCAAGGCATATGCCGCCCCTGCTCTGGCTGCCCCCATTGCCAAGGCATACGCCCCTGCTGCTTATGCAGCACCCGCCGCCGTGCACTTCTCCCCCGCCGTTGCTGTTGCCAAAGCTTCTTTTGCTGCCCCAGGATACGCTTATGGGTGGTAGACACCCTGCACTGATCAACAGACTCTGAAATTCTGCACACCAACAATTCTTCGCGCTCTTATTTATTTTCCCATTGTTTCGTGCTCAACTTGTTTATGCGAGAAATGCGAAAAGTGTACATATCAATCTGAATAAAAACAGATGCTCACAGATTGCACCTTTTTATTGCCCATTCTGTTATCTTTGCAGTGGGACTGTCCTTTTTAGGGTGCTAATTCAACTACACTTCATTGGCAAAAAGAAGAAAAAAAAACGGCAATCAAACCTGTTTGTGAGTTGCAAAGTTGATGACCCCAATACACTGCCCACCTTATACAATTACTGATAGATCACAATATGCTAATCAGGGTGTGGTCTCATGTATGTTGCGCAACTAGTACGTAACTTGCTTTCAAGTTGAATCAGGATTGCTCGCTGTAAAATCCTGAACTGCTGACATAACCTCCACAAGGTATGTTATTATATTGTCTCAAGGTCCGCTATTACCATAGGAATTGGCAAAGTGCATGGAGAAGTGAGTAATATCACGAGAAGAAGAAGGAATGGATGAAATTCTGCATTTTAACAGCAGGGGTGGATAAAGGTCAAGAACTTAACGGTAGAGGTCAATTTTTCTTCCAAATGAAGTGTCTTACTTGTTTCCCTGCAAGCTGTGATGGGTGCATACAGAAAGAAGTGAAAGTTCAGTACTTAAGTCGGCACATAAACTGAAATATTACCAACTTGAACACTGACATGATGCAAAAAAATTTGGGTGAAAATGCTGGCTGAACAAGACAGCTATCTTTATTTATATTTAACGAGCAGTTGGTGGCAATAGCAAATAATAAATAAGTTGCAACGACACAATCCTCCGGCACTCTTCTTACCACCCGTAGGCATAACCAGGGGCGGCAAAGGTGGTGTGAGCGACAGCGGCAGCTGGGGAGAATCCAATGGCAGCAGGGGCGGCAATAGCCCTGGCTCCAAGACCATAGGCACCAGCATAACCATGTCCAGCATAACCATGAGCCAGACCATGTCCAGCATAACCATGGGCCAGACCATGACCAGCAAAACCACGAGCAAGACCGAAACCATGGCCAGCGAAACCATGACCAGCATAACCATGGCCAGCATAACCATGAGCCAGGGCAGGGGCAGCATAACCATGGGCCAGAGCAGGGGCAGCATAGGCAGCAATTCCGACAGCATCGTTGGTAACACGGACATCGCTCTTCCTGACACTGCTGAAGGCAGAGTCAAGGGCCTTGTGCTGGTGGGCTACGGAGCCCAGGCCACCAGGAGTGCGCAAGACATTGGAGGCTGAGGCACCAATTGCAGGGTCAGCCACCAGGGCAGGGGCAGCATAGCTGTAGGTCAGGCCAGGGGCGGTGTAAGAGATCCCACCAGCGCTGGCATAAGCAACCAGGCACAGAAGAAGGAGAGCCTGAAAAAGCGGAGTGATTACTGAGTGTGAAATAAACCTGGGCTTTGGTGATGTAAGACAAACATGAAACAATACACAAGTCTCAATCATGCCTCATTGCAAGTGAGACATAAGTCCTATTATTGTGCTACTGACAGTACAAAATTGAAAGAGGGTTTCTAGAAAGTGTACTTTAGAGCATAATGTGGTGTTTTAAACAGACCAAAATAATTTTAAGAATGACTTATATGTTTTTAAAAAAAGAACTGAATAAGCAGGTGGGTTAACTGCAACTTACCTGCATGATGATTATTTGAATGGGTGTGGAGGAATATATCAGATGAAACTTGCGGGTAGAATTGTGGTTCCTATGGGGCCTACCCCAGCTTTTTATAGTTGCCCAAATGCCCCCATGTACAGGGGGGCCACATTCACTTTTTACGCCCTCTTGTGGAGAGCTGGAAGCCTGGAAAATATAGGTCCTGGCCTCTCTCCAACATGTTGCCCTCGCACCTGATTTCTATCTTGATCTATCTCCGGTTAGGTTATACAATCATTAATGAGTTGGCGGGTTCACAGGACATTGGCATTGTCAATCACAATTCAGGGTGACCCTTATTTGGGTGTGGACTTTTTAATGATGTGCAAATGCTGCAACACATTAAAATACTCTGCAATAGCTTGAGCACAAAGCACAAGGATTTGGGATTCCAGGAACACACTGGCTGAATGTCTGAAAGGACTAAAAATTGCACCATGGTCCCTATAGTGACCTCTTACATCTTCTTGTCGACAATGGATAGTCTTTTTCTTGCAGCTAGAAGGTCATATCAAAATCGTGGGAAGGAAGGAAACAGGATGGTCCTTGGGAGGCTATGACCTTGACAGATTTCTTACATTCATTTTTTTCCCCTGTGTTTGGAACAGGTGGGGTAATGGGGTAATGGGCCATATGGAATGAGACTCTCTCCTCCCTGTTCCCCACCACCCCTACACAAATAAAAGTTCATCTGGTGTCCAGAAGGGAGGGGCTAGTAGGTGAGAACCTTGCAAGAGATCCCCAGAAAGTAAAAGTGGCTGGCGGCCTTCACCCTGCAGAAAGGAGACTTCAACACTCTTGGGGCGTGGCACTGTGGCCTTCCTTTCTCAATATAAGCCCCCCTGCCCCACCCCCCATCCCACCCACCACCAATACCAAAAGCCTGCTCCCAGCCCAGTTCACAACCCGGCACACTGGTCTGGGCCAGCAGCCTCCTGGTCCTGTCTGGTTTCATCCTCTCTGGACCAACCAAGGTGGTCCCCTATTAGCCCTTCCTCTTGCCCTGAGCATCCCGTGAAGGCGTGAAGCATCCTAACACTCAAGTTCCCTCCCAGTCCCCTTCTGTCACTTATTTTGGTTCACAAGCTGGCAAGTTGGCCTGTATCAAAAGCCTCCTGAACTCTGCCAAACTCCTGGCTCTCTCTGGGCCAACCAGGGAGGTCCCAATTATATCAACTGACCTCTTGGCTCGTCCCTTTGCCCTTAGCACCTCTTGCAAACCCAAAGCCTCAGCCAGATCTTCTGGTTTAGGTGATGGTTTATCTTGCTTGCTGGCTACCATCAATAATGGGACCCCTTCGAGCCTTTCCTCTGCCATAAGTAGCCGGAATTGTTTAGATGCTGATGGAGCACTGCTCCCGTCTGCAACAAACACCAGTAGATCTACATCTTGGAGGAAGCGGCTCCAGTATGGCTGAACTCCAGCTCCACCTCCCAGGTCCCAAATGTCTAGGCAAAGTCCTCCCAGGTGCATCCTCACTACATGGAATCCCTGAGTAGGGTTCCAAGGGGATAACTGAGATTCTGAGGTGATGGAGGGAGAAGGGGACGATTCTGCCTCAGCCAAGGCAGACACTAAGGTGCTCTTTCCACTGCCTGCTGGGCCCAGCACTAAAATTTTTCGCTCACGAGGTTCTTCTTCTACCTGTAAGCAAGAGAAGGGACAAAATCAAGATTTATGCATTATAAATAAGCCACCCAAATGATGACACACATCTCACAGGCCTCCATTAAGGTAAGAAAAAAGCCCTTATCTCAAAACAGATTACAGCTTTATGTTCAAAGAGCGCAATCATATGAACATGTACATGACAGTTGTTAACCACATTACATGTCAGGATGTCATATCTGGGAGACAAATGTAATCTAGCACATAAGTCGAGATTCAATTGTAGTTGTCAGTGGGAATATTTATAAGAACTTTGGGAAATCATCAGAGCAATAATAATAATACATACATACATACATACACAGATACATTTCCTTCACGGCATATTCCCATCAAGATGGGGTTACCAGATAATAATAAGGATAATAATAATAATAATCATTCCCTCAAAGGTTGACCTAACTTCATTTTCAAAAAGTTCCTCTGAATCAGGATAGTGTGAAATTGCAGACACAGGAAGTGCAACTCTCAAAATTCAAAATCCATAATCCAAGAGCGGGGTTGAGGAAAAGTTATGGATTGTTTACTTCAGTAACCAGTTTAATGAAAAGTAACTCATTGGAAGCAATGATGTGAGCCACATTCACTTGTCAGGATGGCTGCTTCCTTTCAGCAGGTTGTTGGAGTACACAATTTATAACATTTATTCTTCCCTTCCCCTTGAACTGGACATGGGCAGTCCACCATCCTGTGCAACCATACATAATTTAGCATGGGACACATCCAGCCTTTGACAGTGGCATTTGTCTTTTGAAAGCGATAATGACAGCTAGTTAATTTAAGACCTGCAACCATAAGTTAAGTGGGTCAGAAAGGAAGCAAAAGAGAAATTGGTGCACTGCATGTAGTTCATGATCTAAAGGATTCCTTCAGGCAAATGCTACACTCACACTTAGAATTGATGAAAAAAATGGCCATGATAATATACAGGGTGATCCAACTCTGTGGCACCAACAGTTATTGGAAAAATCAACAAGCTGCTTGTTTATAAGCAGGTCGTTGCTAAGAGATCAATAAGAGTTACTTTCTGGAGAATCGGGAATAGCACCTGCTGATATTAGGTCCAATGCCCATGTAACAATATTAATGAGGGAAAAAAGGATCATCCGTGGGAAACAGGCCTGTTCTGGTGTTCGCTGGAGGGTTTCACATGAGGTCACTAGCTGCCAAACCAGAGGTCTAATCCGTCGGAACTGGACAGACCCGGGTGTGTCAATAAATAGGCCTTCTGGTCTGTTCATTGTTGGCCGCAGTTGGCGCAACCGAGACAGGTCAACAGGCAGCGTTGTTTAGTTACCAGCAAATAAAATATTATTGTTACATGGCCATTGGACCTAATATCAGCAGGTGCTATTCCCGATTCTCCAGAAAGAGCCAGAAAGCATCTCTTAGCAACGACTTGCTTATAAACAAGCAGCTTGCGCGATTTTTTCAATAACTACTGGTGCCATAGAGTTGGATCACCCTGTATTACACCTCAATGCCATGCACTTGTACTTACTGAGATAGAAAAAATGGCAATGTTTGCATATTAAAATCAGGCTACAGATTTCAAGGAGCAGGCCTTCTTCCGATTTGCCCTACATCAACAGTAGTTGTGTACAAAAAATGGCAATTAAAAATTCCTCAAGGTATGTGAACTTAGAACCCCTATGAGTGTCCTTAAACAAGTACGTAAAGATAATAAATATATACGAGGTGCTACCCAAAACTTCAGATAATTTGTACTGTGCAAACCAGTGGAAGTACGAACTTGTGACTCTAGGGGGCGCTAGGTGCACCTTTCAGCTATTAGTCTGAAAAATATTGTCTTCAGAGGTGCACATGTTTCCGAGTTTCAGCAGTTATCTTGACACCGTGTTCTTGTGTTTCCGCGATTTTTCGAAATGGCTGATGTTAGGGAGCAAAGGATTTGTATAAAAGTTTGCCAGCTCAATAAAACTTCGGCTGCAACCCACCGAATGCTGAACAAGGCTTTTGATGAGCAAGCTGTAAGGCAAGCAATAACATATGAGCAGCTTAACAGCTTCAATAGTGGCGGGCCAAGTTCGCAGCAAAATCAACTCAATGCTGATCATTTTCTTTGACATTTTAGGAATTGCGCATATGGAGTTTCTCCCTTCTGGTAAAACTGTCAACAGCAATTCATACTGCGATGGTTTGAGACGATTTAGGTTAAAATGGCCGGAGATATGGAAGAACAGACACTGGTTGCTGCACCATGGCAATGCGCCTGCACACACCTCACACGTAGTCAGGGACTTCCTGACGAAAAACAACATGACCACTGACTGTTCCCCACCCTGCCTATTCGCTTGTCCTGGCCCCATGTGATTTCTACTTCTTCCCTAAAATGAAATTTGGGTAGAAAAGGAGGCATTTTGCCTCCACTAAAGAGATCTAAGCAAAATCGCAGCAGGTGCTGAACATGCTATGGTTGGCCAATTTTTTTGGGTGCTTCCAAAAATTGGAAATTCGCTGGGTATATGTGCCCAAGGTGACAACTTTGAAGGTGGCAGTGGACTTAAAGTAAATATTAATGTTTTTATGAACAAATTCTCGAAAATTTTGGGTAGCACCTCGTATAACATAATAGCAATAACAATAATAATAATAACAACAATAATAATACAATGTTTTCATGATATTTTCAATTTGTTATGCATGAAGCGTTATATGTGATATAAAAGTATTGCTCATTTGTCACAGATGCAAATGTCATAATGATGATGTATGCATGTGACTCATCAGTTATCAGCTTGAACAAGTATGAACATTCAATCATTATATAATTCCTCCCTTCATAGGTTCTGACCTATAAATGCTGATGAGAGGTCCAAAGTCATATTGCAAGATCTTGAATGAAGGAATTAATAAGCCATCTGAATTAGGTCGCAAAGACCCCCATTAGATGAATCATGTGGTAACAACCTTGAAAGCAAATTACCACAGTGTGACATATTGGGTTACTACTTAACAAGAGTTTAAAAAAAAAATTGCAACTATTGCATCAGCAGTGTTCAGCCTTAGATTTCCACTTAGACTTGGTCAGTAAATTAAATCACAACTTGCTACAAATGAAGGTCTTTCAGGGCATCATTTCCAGACATTTCAAAATATGGTACAAGAGAAGTTGCAACAAACAGAATTTCCTAATAAGAGTTTCAAGCTCCATGTAAAATGTTGACCAAACTTGATAGTATCTCCATCAGGAAATGAACCTTGATTAAATATCACACAGTAAAGCTACTCATTTGCTTCCAAGAGAGGGCAGGTTAATTATTTAGGTCAATAATTTCTCACTCTTCTGCACACAAGATAATTCCTCCCATACTGACAAAGGACTGCATTTGCAAATAACATTCTTCCTTAGATGATTCCTTAGATGCAAGTGCTCTTATGGGGATCTGGTGACACTTCTCAGCTCAATAATGATTCTGCGTGGAATTTTCCACCCTCTGATTCCAACCTGCCTCTGCTTGCTAGCCATTGAGCCATCTCAGCGGCACTTCAGAGGCACTTAGTAGGAAATGACTGCTAACTGCATAGCTGACACTAACATAAGTGACAAGAAGATTCATGTACAATACTTATGAATAGATATTGTGGAGTGTATTAAGCAGTGTTAGTTTTTGTGCAATGCAAATATCCATGTATCATCCCCAGGAGTAATATCTGAAGAATTTAAGTCTATGTAACAATTAGCTCTTGGTAACACTTATAGTACTGTACTAATGAAAATATTTGGAGACTACTAATTCAAATTACATTTATACAAACCAACACTACACTTCTCATTCCCATAGTCACTTCTTTTTTCCATGCAAAGTTTAGAAGTTTGTAGTTATTTAATAGTTAAAGAAGCCTCTAAAATTTTCATGTGAAAAATGAAGTGGTACCTTCGTAAGTTCAAATCTACTACGAATTTATCTACTATATCTATCTATCTGTGGTTCAAATCTACTTGTTAAAGCAACTTGGCCATTATATTGAAATATTGTAGTTATACCACTATTAATTTTTCATAACAGTGGCATAATTAAACAACATAATGCGAGCAAAAATGAGCTCTATCATAATTCTTTAAAATTGACAAACATTGACAAAGAACATATAAACTTACTTCTACAGAAAGATGCAATTAATTAAGTTTTTCTGACTTTTCATCCACAGGTAATAACTTCTGAGCAAGTCAGGCATTTTGAATTTGTAATTTGCTCATAATCCTATGTTCGAGAATTAAAGGCCCATATGCACAGGCGGTTGACGGTTTTGGTCTTTGGTCGCGCTGACGCCGCGGACCAATCATTACTCATGTAAACAAACTCAACACTTGTTGATTGGTCCGCAGCGTCAACACGACCAAAGACCAAAACCATTGACCGCCTGTGTGTATGGGCCTTTATGCTGCTGTGGTGACAACAAGTATTTTATTTATGACTATTAATTTATGTGAAAAAGAACATGTCCAACATAAGTTGCACACATCTGCTCTGGTCAATTTAATTACCTTGATTTATTGGTCATCAATGTATTTGTCCCACATTGCAATTCGCCACAAGTGTAATGACCCATTTGTTAATTTAAATCAATTTATGTACCTAATCAATATTTGAACAAGTCAAGTCCCATATTTGGACATGGCTTGTTTATGAATGGAATGACAATAGTGTCAGTGAATTACTATAAAAAGTTGTGAACCGTACAGAGTTTAATGTGACATTCCATGTTCACTACTGTCATTCAATTCCAAACCAAATCAACGACACCCATGTCCCGCAATTCGTCCAGAAAGAGCATGTACCCTGGAAGCCTCGGCGAATCCCTCGTCAACGTTGCTGTCGTGCCTCTTTAGGAAGAAGGACCTGGCCAGTCGGTATCCCAGTGCGCCCAGGAGCACCCCCGAGCCCAGCACCAGGGCCGTCCTTCCTCCCAGCAACCTCCACCTCTGCCACGACACCTCCCCAACCATTGTCACTCTCCTCGGACGCCTCCAAATCTTCCCAAAACCACAACAAAAACCGATCTACTTGGCCCAAAAACACGACATGAACGCCGCCATCTTGGGTCGGCTCGGAAGCGCATGCGCACCAACATCTCAAGACGCAGTTTCGCGCCATTTAACCAGGATTGGCTGCATTGACGCCTTGGACCAATCAGCACTCGTCGTCGCACAGACACGGCACCGCCATGTAGTGAACCCTGTCACGGATGTCACCCAAAATGAAGGCCACACAACAAATTTTAAACCGTAAAATTTAAAAAGCAGGATCCAACAGCACCCGGCACAGGTGCGTTCCCCCCTCTGAAAATCCGGCGAATTCCGGATAAGCGCAGTGCGTCATCCGGATCCAGCCACACTTCCAGAGGGACTTCAGAGGGGACCAATCCCCGATCGCCTCCCAGTCCTCTCGTCCAATCAGAGCCAGACGGACACGCCTCCTGGGACCCACAGCAGGACCAGTTTTTGTGGGGGTCTGAAAGAAAATATTTCTTTTCCGCTCGGCTGAAGGGACAGGAAATCAGGAAGCGTCCTGAGAGGAGCCCAGTAGTGGACAGTAGTGGACACGGAGGACCTGTTTTGCACGGTAAGGTCGGTCGCCCCCCCCTAGCGTACAGAAGGTCGCATCGTTGCATGTAGAGTGGCCGTGACATTTTGACATTCATGCCTGTTGGAAGTGGTGACCTCGAGCTGTGTGAGCCTTACCACGTGGGTAGTTCTTTTTTTATATATAAAAATGGAGGAGCAAAATATATTGCATGTTGGGGCATATGCAATGAGGAGCATGGGGCATGGTTAGGATTGTTTTTGTGTACCTGAATAGGGCCAAATGGATGGGGTCAGCTGGTTCGAACCGGAATTAGGGAGTCACTATACCTGGGGGAGTGACGCCGAGAGATTTTAACCTGTCACTCAGGGGGGATTGTGTGCTTTTGGGTTAAGTGGTAACCACCATGCTGACTTCGCATTTTGAAAAATTCGAAAATTGGGTGGATAGGCCTACATGGCGTTAGATGCAGCGTAACTCTCGCGTTGAGTTGGATGATGCAAGCTTTCAGGCAGCCTACTGACACACTGACCAGGCTGGTGGTTAATGTGGGCCCCGTTTTAATATTGAGTTAGGTTACAGCAAAATGGGGCTGTGAAATCGCAGGTAAAACGAGGCCCATACCGTCAAAAGAAGTGTTAGGTGTTGCAACAATGTGGTAATGTTTCAATTTTAAAGTTATTTTCAAATGTTTCATTTTTAACCCTGGAACCGTGCCGTGCCTACGAGTATTACGGCGACCGTGCCGTGGGGTCTTTTCGGACCCCACCATATTTTAATTTTTATTAATTATTATATAATACTTTTCAATGTATTGACTATATACAATCATTCTTTGAACAATGCCTAAAAGGATCGCAAAATAAGCCTGCTCTTCCTGTTATATACTGTAAAAAAATGGCAAAAGTTCATTGTAATTATCATTTTAATGCATTTTTTCCCTTGGGATCCGAAAAGACCCCACGGCACGGTTCCAGGGTTAAAGATCATTTTTATTAAATGTGGAAGGTAAAATGGAGCATTGTGGCATATGATGTTCTGTACAGTACAAGGGCGTGTACACTAGTACAAGTTCTTACTACTACAACGCACTTATGGAATGACATTGAAAGTCACATTCACTACCATGACGCTACATACTTGAATTTGACACAAGGTGGCTTAGAGGAAGGCATGACAACACGATGTTGTGATCCATCACCAAATCTCAAAGTTATGCGTACATCTGTTACATGGTGGTTGTGCATTTCCTTCAATAAATTAATACATATTAATAATTATTGTGGCACTTGCACAGTAAATTTGGTGGGCCAAGTGTTTGAAGTACCGTACTGTACGCATTTTGCTGTCTTGCCCATAATATGCGGTTCTCCATGAATTTTTGTTGGATTTAACAGAACCTATCTGGAATGGACAGAAATGGACATCATTTGTCTGTCAGTAACAAAAACCTTGGTATAGAAGAGTGCATGAGGGCCAGCCCCAAACGTGTATGGAACATGTGTTTATTACTGTACTGCTATCATCACAGAAATTGTCTGGACACTTGGGGGTAGGCTGATCATTGACAAGACAGTTTCAGGACCTTTTCTGTGCCAATAGTACTTGTAATCCTTTCTGGCAAGTCAAGGAGCGTGTTAACCAGTGAAACGGAACAGTTCAGTGGCGGTGTAGGAGGGTTGGGGCATGATGTGGAACTCGACCACTCAACGTGGCGAATGACGAGGCTTTGTGAAACAATTTCAGGATCTGCAATGTGTACCTGACCATTTGATTTCACCTCCCACCGGAAGCAAGGCGTGAGCAAAGGGAGTGCAGCAGACCATCTCGCCTACCAGCTGCAAACCCAAGGCAAGGATGGGATCGGACGACCGTGGCCTGCCTGGGTTCTCCCTTCCACAGTGGATCCGCCGCCGTGCATTTGAGAGGTAGGTCCTGTGTTGCTATGGCAGCCACTCTTGTTGACTTGAGATATAAACAGTGTGGGGTTTTTTTTACACACAAGTGACACCCTGCCTGTGCCGGAAGCTACAGTTTCATCTGAACGCCGCAGACTTTCTGCCAACAGCCAGGTTATCTGGTTGTTTCATCGAGCCAGACAAGGGTAACATTATGTGTTGCCACATGTAGTGCAGTGAACGGTGTGAACTTAACATGTGGTACTTGCTTACTCTCTGTGGTACTCTTCCGTTTCCAGAAAGCCAGTGTTCGAGATTCCTGATTTCAGTTATTGTTTGTTCTAACCTACCAACTGTTCTTCCAACCTTTACTGGATTACCCGTAGTGTGGTAGTCCGGAAAATGTCGTACCAACAATCAACTAAAATCAACAATCAAATAGTGGCGCTCAGGAAACTGAAACGTACCCTCTGTAACTCCTATTGCAGAAGTGTCTCTTGGTAAAAGTAGCCTGTGTTATGCCTGTATTCACCAAAAGAACAGTTCCAATTAGAGCCACTTTACCATGAGGCATGGTTGTTTAAAAAAAGCCCTGTTTTCAGTGATGAGGTCCAGTGCCTATTAAAATGCTTAAGATAAATGACATGTGATAAGGCCTGACTTGTGCATAGTTCAAGTGACCCTTAACATGATTAATGCAATAAGGAATCTGCCTTCTGACATGATGTAATGTGCCGCATGTGCCTAGAAATAACTGATACAAGAAATACGTGGGTTTATTGCCCAATTGCCTCAGAAATAGGCTCATTTGTTAAGTGGAGATCTTGAATTACTCCAAATTGGTTGGTTGGTTGGTAGGAAGGGTTACCCAGCTTGTATGGCTCTGTCTGAGTGGAGCCTTGGCAGCCGGGGGTAGGAGAGGAAGGTGTGGAATTGCTAGGTAGGGGTGGGTGAGAAGGGTGGGGGAGAGGAGGGCTGGCTCCGGCTGTACTGCAATGCCGGGTCCAACCCAGGGACGGGGGTGGGATATTCTCCCAAGCACCCCGTCCAACCAAGAAATGCGAGTCAGGTCCGAGGACCGCTCGAGTAGGAGAGTACCGTCGCTGGCGAACCAGCCGGGATGTATATGAATTACTCCACAAAATAATTCTGTGTACCTGATTCAAATTCACAAATTGGAGCGCAAAAACCTCAAATTACTGCATTGTTTTAGTGGGCTAGAGGTGCATTTATGCCAGAGGGGTTAGTGCCGTTGCAATGCAGTCACTGTAATTAACACATGACTCAGTTCACTCCCACTATGGCTGATTGAACGAATGTCTTCACGATCACATTTCAATTGTATCCAGCCCAGTGTAAAAGCACCTCAGGTTAATGTTGGAGTATAGATGCTGGATATGCTCCTCCATGACATGAATTTTTTGTGTGGAATTTCACAGGATTGTAATTTTTCTCAAAATATTAGTTGAGCCATGTGATTGAACTTGTTCTGAATAGACGTATGTTGAGATTCTCTTTTTGTTGTAACATAAAAAATTGAAAGTCCCATTTACCACCTCTTGTGAACGATAGTACAGTCATCCACGTGTGGATATGGATAAACATGCATGTCACAATCAATTTCCAAGTGTGGGATCTTTTGGTCCAATGCTCTTTGGTATTTTGTAGTGTCAGGCAGGTGTACTTATTTCTAAACTGCAATGCGCTGTCAAGATGTTCTGAAGTCACCTTTGGTGATCCCTAGCTGAATGCGAGGATGTATATTTCTGGAAATTACTCTTGCTTTAATGTGCTTTGGTTCTGGATTGACCACCATGGTAATGGAACTATCTTGTGTAACCTTCCACTGACTTTGTGCATGCCTGCAACATTGCACAATTAATTGCTACACACTAATATTGCTGACAACTGTTATTTTCACTGCACATGCTTACAATAGTGTAAAATGATTTTTCTCCTCTTCCCTACAGCTATGAGATTGACGACCTGTCATTCTCTCCTCCACTGGACGACGATGCTTTCCTCCATATGAAACGCCGCTCCGGCACTGGTGCCACAACCCCAACTCGTCGCCCCTCCACTGCTGCTTCTGCTGCCCCAACTGTCCTGGCCTCATCCTCTGGATCCACTCCTGTTGTTGTTGTAGCTCCCCAACCACCTGCAACCCTGGCGGCTCCACCCACCAGCCCTCTCATCCCACAAAACCCAGAGCAGCCCCTGCATATACTCCAGCATTTGGAACAGGCCAACCTCATACCCCAGGTGCCACCCAACATCAAGAAAATTGAGCTGCCAAGGTCTCCTGTTGACACTCCCCAGGCCTCCCCGCAGCCCCCACGTCGTACTGAGAAACATGCTGCCAACCCGTACTTCACTGGAGAGGCTGGCCAGGATCGCCCAGCTGTAGGGAGCCCTGCCTGGTTGTTCAAGGGGAATTCTAGCAGCTCGGGGGATTCCCCGATGGTCAGGAGTTCCTCTGAAGAAGGGGAGCAGAAGGTGGTTCCCAATCCGTCACAACTTAGGGAGATGAATGTATTCTCTCCCATGTCTATGTAAAAAATAATCCCTCAACCTAAGGTGTAAAAGACAAGTCCTGTTGGATACTTACTGCAAACGTTCCCATTGCATTTTTCTGTTCAAGTTTTCCTCAAGGTCTGTGAATATGAGCACCAAAAATTGTGCCAATGCACAAAAGATGATGAAAACTCATTGACATTTTGTTACCATGTGCAATTTTTTGTGCTGGTGGATACAGGCCTTAAGGTGTACAGATTTCATTGATCATGTTGTTGAGTTCCCACAAACTGCTGCTGTTTCTCAAGGCATTCTGCCCACTTTTTAAAGACACTTCTAAATGTTTGATGGAGGAGTAATAAAAAATGTCATAGTTAAAGGTTTACTGCGCAGATGTGTTGCACTCTATTTTGTCATAATTCATTCATTGTGGTTTCAATTACAAGGTTACGTTATGTCTGGTATAATTCTTTCATTAAGTTCAACCCAGCAGTTATTTGTGTTCATACAACCATCCTCAGGCTGGGTTGCACCACTTCTGACCCGTTGTTATGCAATAATGGGTCAACCCACTAAAAATGTCAAAATTGAGCGAAGCCCAGGAACATAGGTATATGTTCCTGGGCTTCGCTCAATTTTGAACGATCCTACTTAATTCGGTTAAAATCACGCTGGTGAAACCTGCATATTTCTGCCATAAATGACAGAAAAGAACACTGAATTAATTTCACAGGTATGACCTTCAAAGCCATTTTTCTCAACCCTTCTCATGTGGGTTGGCTCATTATTGCATAACATCCAATTATGCTTCTGAATTATACGACTTGTACATAATTGGTGATTTTTGTGCTACTGTCAGTGATGCTAGTAAGGCTTGACATGAACCCCCGCGAGCATAAAGATGGAGACGGCAGGCCCTTTTTTGACCTTTCTTTATCAGACTCTAATTAATGACTCTCTTTGGAACGAGTTAGCTGCTTCAGGCGTGTGTTTGTGTATTTATGCCAGTATATTTGATACTGTAATAGCCGAGATTGGCAGAGCAGCCTGCCGTCTCCATCTTTATGCTCGCGGGTGTACCTTCTTGCTTGAAAGATGGGTGTCAAATCCTCCAAAGACAGGAAGAAAAATGGGAGAAGTGGAAGGGCTTCTCCACTGCATAATGGAGGTTCTGCAAGGTCGTTTCAATTTGGTATCGTGAGAGGAAGAAAAAACTCAACAGCTTGCAATTAACACTGGTGTGGCCTGTGGAGTTCAGCCCCTCAAATCGCCTATGTCAAATTACATATGCCAGATCACCAGACACAAGTACCATTGCTGTGTTGAGCGCTTCATTGCCAGCCTAGAAATAGAACCAATGCAGAGATAGTAGTCTGTGCACAGGAACCCAAACTGCCTTGTAGTTCGGCCTGAGGGACAGTCTCGAAAGGGCCATTTCCACAAGGCATAGATTTTGTTGTGGTACATGATAAAAGACACCAACACATACGTACCTCAATTACCACCATTAGAAATGAAGGAACACGATTAAAGCCAGACATTTTTAATTTCCAGCTGCAGTCTGCCAAACAGGCTTCCCCATTATTTAAAAAGGGGAGTTTGGCATCATGGGCTTAACTTGTTAACACTTTTCTGGACCCTCCCCCCATTCATCGTCACTGGTAAAAATTAATTTGGAATGACTGCTCATTTCACAGTACACATTCTCTCTCTTACACTTTTGGGTCCTCACTTTTTTGGCCAACCTGCCACACTCACTCGATGACACTTGGAAGGAGAACGAGGGGGAGGTCAGGAATTGTGGAGAGAGATTGTAGTGTTCACTGCACTGATCTGGGTTGGATTCAAGTCTTTTGAGTCTTTAATTTATCCCGACAGGTCGTTGTGATCAAAGAGAGCTTGGTCATAGATCTCTGCCCGAACTAGTCGTCCACCAAAATAACGTCCGTTTAGGGCATCTCTCGCTTTTTCTGCTTCTGAAAATGGAACCAAATATAAATATTTTATACATATTTTGCGACTAGTTCATTTTTCCACTGCAGCAATTTAAAGAACCTAGGTGCAAACCTACTGTTCACATGGGGGACATTAATCCACACTTAACTTTCAAATTATTATTTTTCAAAATAAGGGGAGACGGAGTGGCGCCGCGGTAACGTGCGCGCCCACGGATGTTAAGGTCCCGGGTTCGATCCCAACCCGGGGACACCCCCTTCATCTCGTGCAGAGTTCAGGGTCACCTCTGGCTTCGTCTCGGGTGGTATTTCCTACAGACTAAACCACCCGGGGGAGTTCACTAAAAATGGCCACCACGTCAGTCGCACTGCACCTTGCACATCCCCTCCTGTCATCCTGCCCGTGGGCCCGGGCGCTTCGTTCAAGGCTCCAAATGTACGAATTGAAAATAAAGGTCCGTGCAAAACACCTTCTGGGTGAGCACTACCCCAACAATTATTATTATTAAAATTAATTATTTTTCAAAATAATTTTTGAGAAATATCAAAATTTCACATGAGCCCAATGCCTTTGTGACAACTTCTTCCAGATCCAACTAATGAGACACACGGTATAACCTAACAAAGCACACGAGACCATGTCAGGACTCTTATTACATTGAGTTACTGCCAGACATCTGTTGCAACCTGTGGTAATGGACCACAACTCATACCTGCACCAGCAGTAAACTCCACGAAGATTTTGACCACAACATCGGCATCTGCATCCTCTGATTGCCTCTCCTGGTAGATGATGACCCTATTGACTCCTCCAAACTTGGAGCACTCATCAGTGATCTCCTCTTGCAGAGATTCATCCACATCTTCAGGGCCCACCATGTTCCTTAGGATCACTACCCGGCTATCACTCTTCCTCATCAACTTCTGCATTACTAAATGCCTTGCTGACTGGCCTTTGATGCTCATGTTCTCTTGCTGTTGAAGAGTCTGTGGCTCTGCATCCTCCATCAGTTTCTTTTGTAGCTCCTCCTGCTGCTTCTGTGCCTGCTCTCGAACCTTACAGAGAAAGACACTGGCATCAGATCCTCCATCTTTGACATACTTCTTGCATCAGCATGAGATCTTACCTTCCTGAGAGCCTCCTGCTGCGGGGTTCCTCCAAGGGCAACCATACTTTCAGCTGCAGCCACTTCTTCTGCCAGGACAACTGACGCTAGTGATGCTGGGGCAACAACCGACACAGGTGGTGCAACCACCACACCAGATTGTCCTACAACAGGTGCCACTAATCCTGGTGGGGGGATTGGTGCCAATTCGGCTGCCGTCACATTAGGTGGTGACCCCAGGGAACCTGTTGGTGAGCCCTGCGATTGTGACGTCCCAAGTTTTGTCAACCCTAAGGCAACAGCATTTGAGGCTACAGCGTCAATGGCCTGTATCTTGGCAGTAACAGCAGCAGCGGCAACCGCTGCTGCAGTGGGCATCTGGCTCTGGGCTGTCGCAGGGTTGTCCTTTCGCACCTGGAGCGCGTTTGGAGGGGTGATAGCTTTACCAACACGCAGGTATTGACCTCCAAGGTCAAACAGATTCATAGAGGCAATGGCATCTTGTGCTGCCTGCGCAGTCTCGTACTCAATGAAACCGTAGCCTTTGTGCTTGGACGGAGATGATCCAGCAGCAAGCTTGCAAGACTTGATGCGACCAAATGCCTCGAACACACTGCAAGGTACGACAGAAATGGGGAAGGTGGGCGGTACTTTCAGTTGTATCTCTAACGTACGCTAAATTATGGTAAACTTCTATCAGTAGAGCTACAGATCTGCCCATGAGTAAGGCTATTGGTGCAATACCCGATCTAAAAACATCATGACATACCGTCAAATGGGGTGACGTTGGCCGGTGGGGTGAACTTGGCCACAATTCCAAAAATGCAATTAATAGTTAATATTTCAGGTAACACGTGTTATAAAAATGAGACTTTCAATCACGTGATGCCATTACGGCAGTGCTTAGCTTGCTGTAGACCAAAAAAATTCACCTGTGCCGACATAGGTGAGCAAGGAAATAAAATTAATGTTAAAGGTCATAAGTTTTCTAAGTATTACAAACAAAAATATAACTCATAAAGGTAATCAATAATCGAGAATTTTAATTACTAATCATCTTCGGAACATGAAGGTGCAGCCACTATTTCCTGCGTTAAAATTCAAGCACCTATATCTTAAAAATCTGAAGAAATATTTGATCAGGTTTGAACTTG
The DNA here is from genome assembly GCA_000934665.2 of Catajapyx aquilonaris. Lineage (NCBI taxonomy): Eukaryota > Metazoa > Arthropoda > Diplura > Dicellurata > Japygidae > Catajapyx > Catajapyx aquilonaris. The sequence goes on from KZ538338.1 coordinate 24,911, forward strand.
TATCGTTAGCTGGGACTCTACTGAAGCATGCTTGACTACTGCCAGCTCTTTAGTAGCAGAAGAACCTGTGCAAAACAATTAAAATGTAACAACTGCACAGGTGTCCCCTATAAGGGACACTTGGCATATCTGGGTTAAGAATGGTTGGAAAAGCAATGTTGCTCAGTTGGACACCTGTCTATCTTGGAAGTTGGACACTTGTCCCCCTCTTAAGTTGGACACGTGCTACAGCAGTACAATTTTCACATTTACTCTACAATCTACATGTACTCCCATTTTTTTCTAAAACCTGAGCCATGCTGAGCTCGTCATACATAATTTGTATTCCTATGTAGCATTGTGCATGGAAAAAATATTTTTCTACTCGCCTTATTGGCCAGCCTTGTCCAACGCCTACTTAAAAAATTTCACAGTTGTGGGTTAATATCCCGCTACTTATATCTTCGCAAAACTGAAATTTTGGACCAAGTTCACCCCATTTGACAGAAGTCAAAAGTTAAATAAGGGCAGTTCAGATATATCACATTAATTCAGTACTGCACTTATTGTCGTGGTGGGATGCACCCTTGCAAAATGTGACCCTGAATGCAGAAATCATACTAAGGGTTCCACTTAAAACATGAAATTGAAATTATAATCCAAGAGTTACACTGTGCAGTATGATACAAATAGATGCAAGCCACATTAAAGATAGCATAGGAGAGAGAGGCCATAAGAACAAGCTGCAGGATGTGCGACTTCCCCTTGCCATTACTTGCCTATCCCTCCCACACAATTCTTATCATATGTGCTTACTTATCCTTCATCTAGATTGCTCAATCGAAATGGTCAAGCAGATGGTGAAAATGAATATGGGTCATACCACGTGAAATCATCCCGAGGTGTGCTCATGAATTTTAGATTTCCGAAATATTTTGCAGGGAGATAGACCTATCCCTAAACTCTAGATTTACCAACTCCCTGCAAAATATTTTGGAAATCTAAAATTCCTGAGCACACCTCGTGATTATTTCACGTGGAATGATCCATATGCCTCTACCACAGAGATTGCAAGCTTGCAAATGTTGGTTTAGGTAAAACTCATTTAGAGAAGAAAATTATGACCTCAAACTATTATGAAACTACCATAAAATCTTCTTGACCTCTTTTCTACATCTGAAATTAATAAAATGAATGCATTGCTTCATCATGAGCATGTATTATCAGATTTAAGGTTTATGATAGGCTTTCAATTTTAATTTATAGCTTCTCGTAGCAGATGCAGAATTTTTCCATAGTAATAGCGCTCCCCATGCTTCTCCTGAAGTGTCACACTCCCTATTTCATGCAATGAAATAGTGCAGGAAAGGTAAAGACAGAAACATTTCAGGTGTTAAGATATCCCAATAGTTATAGTCAGTCACATGATCATCATCAAGCTAATCTCCATAGTTGCTCCTCAGATCATATGCTGCTTGTTTGCCAAAGCTGTATTTATAATGGAGGCCAATGGGGGAAAAAATTATTCATTTTTAATGTAACACTAAGCTATTAAAGGTAATAATACAATGGTGCACTGTCAGGTGAAAGGAAGCATTTTCAGAAGAAAAAACATAAAAAGTTAACTCCTTCAATTACAAAAATTATATTCAAACTGTCATCGGTACCACTGCTCTAACTTCTAAACTACTTGTATCTGAAAAGAATTCCACTAACATCTCATGCTCAAAGAAATACATGGATTGGGCCCAAAGGTAGCCTTCAAATATAATACAAACCCATTGCAATGCACAGAGAGTTCTTGGTAGCGTATCACTAATGAAGTGTTAGCACAACAGCTTTGAATATTAAAATTTTGAATCCCTATCTGATTTTCAACAGTCACAAGTACCAGTGTACCATCAAGGATAGTTTAAAGAAATACTTGCCTGATTTGAGGATGGGGAAAATTATGTTAATGGCGGATCCAACATGAGGTGAAAATGAATGGATACGTCAGGATAGAATGTAGCAATGTACTGGCAATCAAAAAAATTAATGAGCACAAAGAAACTGCCGACCTCTTGATGTCGTCCTCGGTGAGGTCAAGGTGAATGGAAGCCACGTAGATTCGGTTGAAGTGGGGAAGTACGTTTTTGTCAAGTCTACTGACAAGGATAATGAGAGAAGCAAAATAAAAATCCCGACGAGGTTGGAGGGGCAGCAGGGAAGAAAAAGGATGGGACATATTACAAGGTTAAGGAAAAAGAGACACTTCCACCCCATCATTTTTAAAATCGCAGCTTACCTCTTGATGTCATCCTCGGTGAGGTCTGGATGTATGGAAGCCACGTAGATTCGGTTGTACTGCTTGGCCTCCTCGGTGATCTCATCAATCACGGACTGCGCCTGGGGCATGTTGGAAGGGCGGCCAACCTGCAAGGTAGGGCAAAGCGGAAGGAGATGGTCAGACCTGCCGCCTCCGCCCCCTCCCACCCAAATTCCCCCCACAACTTGATCGGTCTCGGACTCTTGCTGCCATCTTTCCACACCTGACCCAACCCCACTTAAATAATACCTCAAATTCACTTTACTTACTCGCCTCTACACTCATCAGCCCAAATTGGTGCAAGTCGTGTGTAAGACCTTTCACAACAGATTCAACACAGGCTACTAAAAGGAACGGCACATACGTGAGAATAGTGAGTGCGCCCTGCTTAATCATAATTTCCCACCAATTTCAACCACCACCCACTGCAAATTAGGCAAGTACAAGATGAGTCGCTTCTAGACAGGCAGTCTCGCATCAGCATTTTAATAAAAATCATCCACTGCCATTCTAAAACACAACTCTGAGTTATGCTTCAAAAATTAAGAAAGCTGCTATTAACAGCTCACTATGCAAATGAAAAATTCCAGAATTCAAGCATTGCAGATGTTAATGGACAAATAGTATAATAAGGTTCAATCAAAAGCAGAGTATACTGAATGTACAATATTTCCATTGATTTGTGAAAATGGTAATCAAGACACTTCATTGGTAAAATTTAGGTAAAATATAAGACAAAACTGATAGAACCTGTTTGTAATTGCAATCCTTGTACTCAAATGTTGCAGCAAAGGTAACTAGCACGTACTCTTGACTCATCCTGTACATTTGCTTCCCAAAACTTTTTTCTTTTTGCCCAGTGTATCATCACTATTCCAGCCCTCACAAAATTCCAGCAACCCAACACAAAATAATTACAGGTTGTATGTTACACAGTATAGGAATAGTAATAGCATAGACAATTAAAAAATTGGTACTTGTTACGTATATGTAATAATAATAATAAACAAATAAATTAGAAGCGGAACAATCCAAGTTGGGCCGAGACTTATCTTTTTGAGCGCAAAGGAATTTGGTAAGAAGCCGAGGCTCTTCTCCCGAATTTCCCCCGAATCAAGTGTGGGCGCAGAAAGTAAGTCATTTTGCACTTACTGTCACGACGTGGGGCATCTGAACCTACCATGATAAAGCAAACATGACATTACATTCGCGGGCTGCTCGGTACGGGGCCACATTCATTCATGATCGTGATGCCCGTTACTCTCAGCACCCATTTTTAAAATTCTCCTTTTTAGCGCCTCTTGCTCTCACTTGCTCTCTTCCCTTTTGCTTCTTACTCTTCTGAATTTAAAAAAACTGGAATTGAGGCGAAGAGCAAGATTATGCGGCCGTGCCGAGCAGCCTCTAAAAAGCAAAAGTGGGACGGATTTTTTTTTTCTCTCTCTCTCTCTCTCACTCTCTCGTGGAGCCCATGGCATGCACATGTTTTCTTAGCATCACCTTATCATGTCTTCATATCCCCCACATATCCATAACAGGGCTTCAAGCACTTTTTAATTTTTGAGAAACACAAATAAAAAAACCAAATGAGAGGGGGATGAAAACCATAATACGAGTTCTTACTTACCTTGTGCTGATCACTTGAGGCTTTCCCACATATAAACTCCAATGTGAGTTTTCCTGGGGTTACTTGTGACATACTTCCCTCCATACATTATTCCTTACAGAGACATTCCCCAATCCCTGTTCTCAGATATCTTTAATGCCCACCTACTCTCTCCTTTCTGCCTTTCAGCATGTAAGTAATGTAAAAGCAATGATGCAAAACCTGGAATGGTTCCTCAACAGTGACACCAGTCCTACCGTCCTGCGAAGATCATCCCTCTCCAGTAATGTAGCGTGGCACATTGATGGCACACTTTTCTCTGCAGTGAGCCAACCCTCACTGCATCCCACACCTTCCCTAGCCACTCCCTCCCACAAAAATAAAGGTAACCAAGCCCACCTTGATGTTCCTTCCACCAATCATGACGCCATTCATCTGCTCCAGTGCCAGCTGCGCTGCCTCGGGGATCTCGTACTCCACGAATGCAAAGCCCTTGTGCTTCTGAGTCAGTGGGTCCCAGCTCATGTTGATGGACTTGATGGGGCCAAACGGCAAGAAAGCTTGCCTGATGGTGTCTTCTTTCAGCTCAAATGAAATAGATCCAACGTACACTCTGCACATTAGCACCAGTGCCTGATGCCTCTGCAGACTCTTGGCTTGCTGTTGCTGGTGGGCTAGTGTCTGTTTCATCAGCACCATCTTTATGCTCTGCTCCATTGCATACTTCTTTGCTTTTGTGACCCATTCCTGCTGTTCTGAGCTGAGTTTCCCTAACCCTTGACCCAACAGGCCACCAACACTGCTGTCCTTCCTGGCACCAGGTCCACCCACCAAGGGGCCAGTCTGATCAATGTCATTGATCGCAGATGGCAGGAACTCATCCGGTGCCATCTCTGTGCATCGGGAAAACAAACACAAAAATTAATATGGCAGAGTAACGCAAGGCACGCACCCACACACACATTCATCCCGATGAATGCCGCCGGTTGTCTCTCTGAGGATTTAACTTTGTCCCACCCAGTAACTCGTACACAATTTGTACATAAATAATATTCAGTACATTCAAAAAGGCCCTGTCATGAACGTGCCTTAGGAGCCGGTGGCTTCTCCCTCCACTCTCCTCGACCAATTATGCAAAGTGTGAGCGTGGCCGATACCCTCTGGAAAGATACAAGTGGAAATGTTTTGGGGCAGGAGGGATTTCTCCCCTGGCTGTATCTGCAAGAAAAAAATAGGAAGACAGGAAGCAGCCCAACCCACTTTTCCCCCCGCTTTAGCCTCTAAAATTCATTTACATGAAGTGAACTGGGAAATTCCAATTTCACTGTTACATGCAATGCACAATATTCTCTTTATTAAATTACCAGTAACATGCACTTCGGACAGAAAAGTTTTGCTTCTCTACTTCTTGGTACAATAGCTCCACAGTAATAATTAACTGAACAATCAATTAAAACAAGGTAACAAGATGTTAACATTACTAGGTCTAGTGTGCTGTCACGCATAAGAAAGTTTAATTACATATTTTGCTATGTTAAATGGCAGTGACATGGTTTAGAGGCTAAATGTGCATCCCATCCCCATATTCCTACACTTCCTCATCAACTATCCCCGCCCTACCCAGCATGAGGTGTATATCTCACAAGGGGAAGACCAACCGTGGCCAATATTGCCTGGTGGCTGGATGGCCTGCAGCTGCACCATGATACCTGCCAACACTTCCCCCATGCTCTGTAAAGATAACAGGAAGGGAGGAAAAAAAAAAAAAAAAAACGAAAAAGCAGCTGCAGAGCATTCTGGGACAACCTCAAATCGTAAAATGCATACGGAAAGAAGAAAAAATATCATGTCATATCAAACATTTCTTTCTGAGGCGAACACAACCATTCCTTCAGACGCCTGCTGAACGAGCTTGGTCGTAACATTGGGCCCTATTTCATCATTTGGCGACACTTGCAGTACCAAAGTGATGCCTGCAAGGTGGGCAGAGAGAAGCGAAGATGAAAGGTACACGTCACCCCCCACCCACCTCCCCAATACTCATCTCATTCAACCAAAAACAATGCAAACATTCACTTCATCACATTCACACCAACTTACCCCTTGTACAACCAAAAAGTACTTGTTCCAACAATGCAACTATGTAATATGTAGCAGAATTTCGTATTGAATATTAAAAATTATACATGTCAAACAATCAAGTTAACACTACCCTCACTTTAAGTCACTTTTATTATGAAGTACGTCAATCAAAGATATTCAATGAAGTCCACTGTTCACATCCCACTGAAGTATTACGTCTAAGTAGTGATTGTCAATAAGCTGTCATGCTCAACAAAGTAGCAATAAAGAGTATAATAATAACAACCCAAACGTTTCTCAAGCCAATATTTTGGTATGTGATCCACTTAACTGCAGGCACTCTCGCTAACTCTCTCACACATACATGCACATAAAGGAAAAGATCATTTTCCATTTGCCATTGCTTTGCATACTCACCCTCAATCCGTGGCCTTTTCACCGCAACCTCCACTGCGCTACTTGTGGTTGATGTTGGCACCTGTACCTGGTTTGATCCCTGGAGCACAAAAAAATAAATCGTAAATTACTGACATCAGTGCTTGATGGAAAGAATAAATGATGGCAGTTGTCACCCTCTCCGCATTACTTTGTCGGCTTTGACCTACTACAATGCTCATCTCTTTGGTGATGCTAGACTCTAGCGAACAGGTGAGGCCAATCTGGAAAACCACTGCCATCTTGACTTTTGTTGAGAAAGAGGTACAGCCATTGCTTCAAACCAGAGCAGGGTAAAATCATGGCAAAAGTGCTTTCTGGTGGCTCTTGAGGTACACTAAATCAGCCTGAAGGATGTTAGCTGACCGCACTGTGGCAGTAGGCTACCAACTGGCCTTGTAGTTAGACAGCAGGCGCATGCCTTGCCAGGACTGCATTTCTCACAGTCGCAAATAACAAACAGAGGAGAGTTCTGGGATCAATTTTCACAGGCAAGTCAAGAGCAAATGAATGCTCAGATTTTTCCCATGTCACCAATAGGGTAGGCTGAATAATAAATGGTAAATGCAAAGCAAACGGTTGATTGAGTCAGCGAGTGCTTGTAGCAATAATATTTCATGCAGTAAACAAGGATGAACCAGTTGTCCTTAAATTGCTCTCCATTACGGCAACAATCCTCTTGCTAATGCAACAACTAAGGTTGGGGAACACTGAACTCAGTAAATTTAATTAGGTCGGCCGAGTTTATTGGCTAGTTTTTGTTAATCCACGAGGATTTGTTTTACTTTATTTGTTTACAATGCTCCCATCCTTAAATCATTTAATAGGATACCTGGGTGCCAATAGGTATACTGATCTGAGGTACAAATCTTGCGTACATGTTCATTGCCATATGGCTCAATCTTTGCCAAGTGTAATCCACTTATAGGCAGAGGTCATCTTATTGTCCACATGTCCTTGATTTTACCAGGATGACTGTTGTCAGTATTGGATGGTTGTGCTGCTAATGAGACGTATGATTGTTGATGTATATGGCCCTTTTGCAGGAGATAGTACCAACATACAGTTGCATCTCATGTACCCAACAATAAATACGAGATTCGTGTTGTGCTTGACCCATGCCACATGTTCCAACTGTTTTTGCCATCATTTCCAGTAGGGAAATGGTCATATCATGGTTGCTCATTGCAAAATTACACGAAATGGAGGAAATACTATGGATCGAGGCTCTCTGCTCCGCACCCTCCCAATCCTCTTTTTCTCTGCCACCCTCAGGTCAGGCAGGATTAACCCTGGAACCCGGCCGTGGGGTCTTTTAGGACCCCAGAGGAATTAAAATGCATTAAAATGATCATTACAATGAACGTTTGCCATTTAAATAAAGTATGTAACAGGAAGTGCATGTATATTTTGAATTAGCTATCATTTTAGGCATTGTTCAAAGAATAATTGCATATAGTCAATACATTGAAAAGTATTACATAAAAATTAATAATTAATAAAAATTAAAATAAGGACGGGGTCCTAAAAGACCCCACGTCACGGTTCCAGGGTTAAGCACATTGTCGTACGCCTATCTACTCCCACATTGGGAAGTGAGACCCTGTGATTTTCGAGCTGTTTCCGAATGTGACCCCAAAGATACACCTACGGGAAGCAGCGTCTCCCATGTCACTAATGAACCTCAATTTATCTGGGATCAATGGTTATCGGTCAACACTTGGGTGCAATTGCTGGATCCCCAATTGGTAGACCACCGAATCCTGACATGCATGTTGCTCCTGCAGCAAGTGAGAGCCACTGATGGAAAAGGCAGGGAGCTGTTCTTTTTTTCCCCCCATTGGGCTGACTACTATGCTACGGGTATATATGGGAAGAAGGCGATGTACTGACCATGGCAAAGGCGCTTCCGTTGACCATGGGCATGACCATTGTGGCCACGCTCATCTCGGGCTCCTCCGGATCCCCCAGCTTGGACGGAAGGCGGGGGGGCGCCGCGAAGGGGGCACCCGGTGCAGGCGATGCCAGCAGAAGACGGGGGTCCAGCAAAACACCAGTCCACTTGCCGACACCCCAGTCCTCTCTCTCTTCTCTTTATCTCTCGCTCGGCTCGCCCTAGGCCGAAATCGCCATCCAGCCAAGAGGACGGGAGGAGAGATCAATAGATCGGGAGGGAACACGAACGAATCCCGGCTGCCAGCCTACCCCGCAAAATGGCCGACTCTTCGCTTCCATCAACAACGAACGAAACACAGCTACGGAGTGGAGTGGAGGACACTCTACTTCACGCAGCGACACCAACGGAATCATTCGGAAACTCGTGACAGGGTTCAGTGACACAATGGCGCTCCTCACAGCCACTCTAATATATGTACTGAACAATGTAACCGTGGTTATGAGCATGACGCACCCAATTTAACCTCATTATCGGATGGATATAATTTATAATTTTCAAGTGCTTCTGCCTTGATCGGCCTGCGCCAATTTGGGCCAATCGGCTGCTGTTCTTGCCCGAGCAGGATTGTACGTGTAAAAGAAGAAAGATGGTTGCCCCCAGCAGCAGTGGTGAGGATGAGCAGCCGGGAGAGTTTCTGACCGAGCTGGAATGGGTCGAGCTCCAGAAGGGCATCGAGGAGAGGGCGAAGAAGCTGGATGAGACCACCATGGCCAAGTTTAGGAGGAAGTTCAAGGAGAACCCCTTCGTTCCAATTGGTAAAACTGTTTTTTTTTTTGTCCATGGGTACTTCAACCTTGCAATGTCACTGGGAACAATATTCTGCTCCAGAATGTAATCCGAATGTAATCGGAATGTAATCAGGGCACCTGCTGTTATGACACGGACGCAGTGTAGTAGCTTAGGGTCAGTGCTCGAATTGACGGAGACTGTTGGAGGGTAATTTTTATATCCGACCCTCCAGTTCCTTTTAAAAAGGTACAATCTTGGGAGGTGTTAGTATTTGGAACATTTCCTTGTGATAAGGCCTTTCAGGGTGTCCTCTCTTAAAGAACCTGGCTTTGTTTAATCATTGCACTGCTGATGAATTTTGATTATGAGAAATCCCCAGGAAAACTTAGACCAACTGACTCCGCATGAGAAAACTCTCTTATCTGAAGCAGGTATCATGTACTGTACAGTGTTGGACATTAATCCCGGGATATTGCTAGCAACATTTTCCAAAGCAGCAGAAAAAGGAATTGAAGATAAGGATACTGCAAGCCGGGCAAGCAAGATTCCTTCTTGCCGCTTCAGAAAATGTCGCTTGCAGTATGCCTCGATTAATGTCCAACACTGTACGGGACCTGTCACCACTCATTTAATATTGCAACATATATCAGGCGCACCATAATGTGCACTTCCCTGACAAAATATCTTTGGACATCTGGAAATTCACAAAAAGTGTCTGCCTAACATTTAATTTTTGTTGTAACTATATTTAACATCCTTGCTGGCTTTCTAGGATGCCTAGGAACTGCTGCCGCCCTCTCCTATGGCTTGTGGAGTTTCCGTCATGGAAGAAGGCGGATGTCCCAGATGATGATGCGTACCCGCATTGTGGCCCAGGGTTTCACCGTCGTGGCCATGCTAGTTGGTCTTGGGTTGTCCACTGGAGCAGTCCCAAAGCCACGCATAGCCTAACATAGTACCTGTATATACTGATTAAAATATCATGGAGGGATACTTCGTCTACTGTCAAGCATGGTTACTTTATCATTAATAATATAATATTTTTAACCGTATTAACAAGAAAGATAGGTTGTACAGAAAAAAAGGCAGCTAAGAATCTGAAGGCAGCGATGCAGTGGATGGGGAGGGAGGTGGGGGAGACTCCTCCACCCCATCGTCAACCTCGTCGTCATCCCCGGTAAATGTGTCTGGTAGTAGCCCTGATGCAACCCCACTCAGGGCCGGTCCATAAAATTGTTCCTGCTGTTCTATTTGCTTCCTCAGCTCCTCTTCCAGTTTCTGAAATGACAGGGTTTATTATGTATGCAATAAAAATCTTCAGTTCAATATTAATCCCATCTCATTGGTGAACCCAATGGTTGGTAATTTGGCATAATCTGTAACTTTGCATGTCAATTAATTACAGTCAGGCAATACAACAACATAGTGGCGAAGATCACGGCCTTGCACACTGACGACCTGACCATGGATCCCTGCAAGGATAGTTCCACCAACTCTTTGGCATCACCAGTGAGAGTTATCGGTAGAGAACGGATTTCTAGGTTCTAAAAAACCCTCAAATAGGTAGGCATTTAGGCCCTGAAAACAGTCAAAATAGGCTCTTAAATAGGCACTATAAATCAGGCTGGTTCTAATTTATTTTAATTTCTACACAATGGAATTTTGCAGCAGAGTAACAAACTAGCAGTTATTCCATATTTTCGGTGGTTAATCGCAGCTTTTCGGCGACAGTTAAGATCCTCCCTCACGGTGAGCCAATATGGCAGATAGAAAAGCCGTCGGGCCGAATGTAGCAGCTTATTTAACGGCTATTAATAACAGTTATTTCGAGTCGCAATAACGGTTAACGGCATATTTCCCGGGATCTTACCCATCATCCGCTTCTTCTCTCGTCACAGGTTGAAGTGGGAGGGATTCCTTGAATAGAAAACCTGCAGAACTCTCGAAAATCTTACCGAATGGCGTGAAAAAGCTCGAAATAGGCACTAATAGGTGCTAATAGGCCATTTAGGTCCCAACACCCGAAATAGGCATTTTTAGGTTCTATAAAACTACGATTTTTGAGGTCCTTGTGTTATGAAACGGATAGATATTTTGGTTCCGGTGTTCTGCCTACAAAAGAAAAAGTAGGTAAAAACCTAGAAATCCGTTCTCTAGTTATCGGCATATTCTGCCTTCAATGCACATCACTAACTCCCATTATGTTAAGAAATGGGAATGTATCCCTTAACCTCTGCTGAGGCAGATTAATTTTTTGGAGGGTTCAAAAGTTCCACAAAACTGGGTTCAGTATTGCTCCGATTGCCAACACAATTCGGTGGCCATATAAGCTTGGAACCAGAGAGAATGGCACTGATGTTAAATGCCTGTGACACCTTTCTATGGCATCAATATATGAGGGGCGTTCAGAAAGTCTTTATTTTTTTGCCACAAATACAGGGCCCATGCAGGTTGGCAGATAGGCACACATTATCGATAGAACCCTCCTGGAGTAGAATGCACTGGAATATTGGGTGCGTCAACTTCTCAAGCCCTCCTGGAAGCACTTTTGGGAGGTAAGACACACCTACTCCCTGACAATTGTGTAATGATGCAATGTGATGATGCATGATGATGCAGACGGGCCAAGCTTGGCCGTGGCGTTGCTAGGGGGCCCCTAGGTGTGAACCGTCGCGGCCGCGGCTAAGCTTGGCCCGTCTGCACGGCCCCCATGTGCTTATTATTCTGTTGGCCACTCGTTTTGGAACGTTTGTTATTCTGTTGGCCCATCTTGAAAACCGTCGTCATGCATTGTAACTAACAGCCGGCAGTGACTCCTTGGTTACTGAACGTTTAACAATTAACCAAGTGTTGTTATTGTCACAATTGAACTATGGCATTCAGGCCTATCTTGGCTGATGACCAGGCCAGCACTTTGTACGCCGCCTAGTCATCGGACTGAGAGAAGTGATGGTGGTCATAATTGGGCCAGCACTGTGCACCGCCCGACCTATCCCAAATCGGCCAGTGCGTCAGTTGTTTGGACCAGCACCGTGTGCACAGCCCGGATTAACGGACGGGTGAATTCCAATAGTGAGGGACTTATGCCTGGTTGCACCAACAAAATTACTGGTCCGATAGCTCCTAATGGACAGATAGGTAGACCTTTTAACATGTGCTATCGGTCCGTTAGGAGCATCGGACAGGTAATTTTGTTGGTGCAACCAGGCATTAATCTGGGTGTATAGAGACAGGTGAACTTTATAAGTGCTTCCTCACACTGGCTACGGCCACCGGAAGCCCGAACCTGGTCAGGGTGTACCCAATTAGTATGGGTCACTCCTAATTGTCATGTGCACAGTCAGCATGTCCAGAAAATGGTGTCTTGAAGGTTTTTTTCATGGATGTGGGTTTGGGTGCTTCCATCCCCGCACTATTCCCCCAGCCTGGCCCCCAGTGACTTTAAACTGTTCAGATACATGAGAAAACAATTTCGTCAACACCATTTCGAGGAGACTGTTGAACAGGAAACAGTTGTCCAGGAGTGGGTGGGCTGCACCTCCAAAAAGTGGTTCCTGGAGGGCCTGGAGAGGTTCCCACACCGATGGTGCCAGTGCACAAGGCTCCAGGAGGGTTCTATCAATAATGTATGCCTATCTGCCGACCTGCAATTTGTGCCGACCTGTATTTGTGGCACAAAAATAAATCATAAAGACTTTCCGAACTACCCTTGTAACTGATGAGGCTGGTGAAATTACATGTTCACACCCTTTTCTGGTTCTGGCAACTATCACATGTGTTTCAGAATTGAACTTGAATTGCATTGGTGAAAATTTATTGGATACTTGCCATTGCCCCCCCTCCATTCGGTGTATTTCTGGACTAAAATGGCCTAGTATTTGTACTTATTGTTAGTATTTGACTTACGCATCTTGTTCAAATGAAGACCTTGGGGAAAAAACGTTGCATATCTCAGAAAAATAAACTATATATGGAATATGGTGATGTAGTTGTGGTTGTGGAGTGATGATCATACGTCACTATATGGAAGGCCCTGAAAGTGCAATGCACAATGGAACCTTGTGGGCATTAAAAATTTGAATTTCAATATCTCAGTTTCACATGAGATGGATCTTGATCTTCCTCCCCAGAGGTCTTCAAAACATCTCGAGATTACTTGTACTATGGGCGCCAAAAGAATTGACCGGAGTTGATGGGTATATAGCGCCATATACCCATCAACTCCGGTCAATTCTTTTGGCGCCCATAGTACAATGTAAATACTTGGTAAATAGTTGCTTTACTGCATTCTAGGGCTTGGTACTAGGCAAGTTCATGTTTTGCTTTTTTGGAACTGATGGAATTTTGTTTTCGAATACTTTCAATCCACAATTGGTTGAACCATCAGATGCAGAGCCCACGTATATGGCAGGCCCACTGCATTACAATACTAGTTGTAGTTACCTGTTTTCTAGGCTTGAGTTGCGCTTTCCATCTCCTGAGTTCTTGGGCATATACCTCTTCTCTGTCCTTAAGCTTCAGAGTTTCATGCTCCATGAGCATCTTCCTCTTCTCATTCTGCAGCTGTTCCAACTCTTTCACAGTGGCTTCATTGGATGCCTTCAGCTCCTCCATTTGCCTTCTGTGCTTCAGCTGGGCTCGCTGCTGTTCCGCCCTGTACCTCCTCTTCTCCTGCTCCTGGAAGCGCCTCAAACGCTCTCTTTCTTCCTCTGGGTCATCACTCCCTCCTATCATGGGATGACCAGATGCAGATATGCGCAGGCTCTCCCGGAACATCATCTCCCGGGCCTTCATTTCTGCACGTATACGCTTTGGAAGGGCTCTCTTCTCCACAGCCTGTCGCTTGCTCAGTTCTTCCATGCGTCGTGCACCATCTCTTCTCACCTGAAAATGGAATTTTTGCCACATCTAATTAGAAAATTGTCTTTCCCCCCCAACAGGAGTGAAGTCTAAAACCCACACAAAATGTATGCATTGTGAATGCCATACATCTCAAAATTCTGCCGAGGTAGCTGGCACTGTAAATTCCACATGCCCTAAGGGCCGTTTTCTCGAACAGTGGTTCAAATGTAAACCCGGTTCAAAGCCTATTTAAACCCTTGACAGGGAGCATATACTACATGTACTACATGTAGTATATGCTCCCTGCCCTTGACAACAGCCTAACAACAATCAAATCAGGGATTAAACTGGCTTTGAACCTGGTTTACATTTGAACCACTGTTCGAGAAAACGGCCCTAAACCAATTAAAAACTTCTGGAACATAACTTTAACAGTGCACAGGGGCGGCATGGTGGTCTAGCGGTTAAGCCACTGGCCAGCCAAGCGGGAGGCCGGGTCTTTTTCCGCTTTTCACCCGACATGCCGGGGCAGAATTGCACTCCCTATCTGCTCGGGGCCAGTAGAAAAGGCCTGGTGTATTTCACAAGTCAGAAATGACTCAAAAATTACAGCGCCCTCCCTAGGGAACCTCCCCCTTCCCCCCTAAGAGAGCCACTGGCTCTATCACGGGGTAAAAAAATAAAAATAAAAATAAAAATAAATAAATAAAAACTTTAACAGTACACTGATCCACAGTAATATCTCTCTTGAAATATAACATCTGTTGATTACTGCATGCTGATGAACAAAATATTCCATAATGGCTCATTCCAATACTAATCATCAGAGGGTGACATGGTGGCATAGTGGTTAGCACCGCTACCTTCCACCTCTGAGGTCCTGAGTTCAATCCCTGGGCCAGACAGCGGATACTTATGTGGATCGAGTTTCGATGGGTTCTCTCAATGTTCACATGGGTTTTCTCGGGGTTCTCCCGTTTCCTACCACTATCAAAAACAAACATAGCGCAGGCAATGATAAAAGACAGTTCACGAAAAGATGATCCCCTAAGAGGCCCAAGGAGGCCTATCACAGGGTATCCATTATTATTATTATTATTATTATTATTATTATTATACTAATCATAATGAGAATCAACTTGTGGGGGTTGGTCAGAAAGAAAGCAATTCTGAACTTCCATGAAACTATGTGGTACAAAAGTTAGGACTGCCAACAAACCTGCTCGAGTTCTTTTTCGTGCCTGACAAGCATTTGATGCCTCTGGAGGAAGAAGGCATCCTTAAGTTGTCTCTTTGCCAACTGCTGCCTCTCATGCAGCTGCTTCTCTTCCAGCTCCCAAAGTGCCGACTCTCTGGCCCTCAGCAATTGCTGCCTCTGAGCCAGAAATTGCCTCTCTAAAAGGGCCACTCTTGACCTGTGACCTTCCCCCATCCTCCTAAGGGCCAGTTCATGCTGGTCATTGAGGCGCTCCAGAAACTCCCTCTCTCGCTCCTCTTGAGCCCGCTCCAGCTGCTCCCGTCTCACCCTAAATGCACCCTTTCGTCGTTCTCTTGGTAGCAACTCAACCTCCTGCTTGGCCAGCTTCACCTCTTGCTTCAGCCCCTCCCTGAAGGCACGGAGTTCCTTCTCCTGTTCTGCACGGATGCGACGAGACGCAGCCTTCAGCTCTGCTTCCTGCTGCTGCTCAGCTCGCTCAACCTAACAACACAAGTTCAGTTATGTGGAATGTCTACAAGTTGAATAGTCTTATGTCATTTCATATCAAGTGAAAAACAGCCTAGTATGTGATCAAACTGAACACCTGGGGAATGCAACTTGGAAACTGATACTACTAGCAATTATAGATTTATCTTATATTAATGAGCCACCAGAGACCAATTCATTAGAATAGAGTTTCACCTGCTGCTTTTGCTGGCGGTTAAGTGCATCCAAGTCAACATCATACTGCCTGAGTAAGTTAGCAGTGTCTTGTTCTGCTTTCTTCTCTTGCTGGTCTCGAGCAAACTGTGCCTTCCAGCTGAGCTCCTGGAACTGCTTCTGCTCTTGCTTTTGTAACATCTTCAACTCTCTCAACTCTCTCTTCCTCATCACATGTTGGTCTTCAGCCCACTCCCACTCCCCATCCTCACCCCCACCATCATATAGCACACGCCTTGTCGTTGTAGTCATTACAACACCATCAATCTCAAACTTCCTAGTCCGTTTGCGTGTCTTGCGCTGGGCTTTTGTAAGGGCAGACATCTTTCCAGTGCCTTCCTTTGCTGCATTTTCTCCAGCAGGAATGGTTTTCTTCCTCAAAACAACTTCTGAGTCAACTGGCTCCTTTCTAAGGCTTCCAGGTGGCGTTGGGGTTGGAGTTTGTGACCCTAATGATGAACCTGAGCCATCAAGGCTTCCTGACTTGACTCCTAGAATGACAGGGCGAGGTGGGGATGGTGGTGGTGATGGAGAAGGTGGTGTCTGGAATTGTGGAGGTGGTGTCTGGAATTGTGGAGGTGGTGTCTGGAATTGTGGAGGTGGGGATGGAAGTGGCGGAGGTAGTGGAGGTGACGTCTCTGATTCAGGTTGGCGCTGGCGGGGACGACTGTTCATTGAACGTGGCTTGCACTCATCGTCAATTTGATCAACATCTGTAGCTCCAATGGTGCTTCCTTCAACTACTACCACCACAGATCGGTTCTGGGAATCAGGCTCCACATTCCAGCCTGGGTCTGAAATGAGGTTTTTTCAATTACTTTACAAAGCAGTAATGTAATTTGGTCAATTTTCTACCCCATTCCTCCAATTAATCTTCCACTGTGGAATTGTGCATAAAGTCACTTTTAAACCTGGCATCTCAGTCGCAAAAAGGATTACATGTCTTAGTACAGTAGTATACTAGGGGCAAGATAACTCATGCGTTTGGGGAGGCGGCTTGTGACCTTGGGAACCACCCTCCTGCTGAGTTTTTTGTATGGTATTTAAAACCATTGGTGGGGAAATACTTCCCCCCTGTTGGGTTACCAATTGGGTTAGGGTAAACAAACTCATCTCATTCTTGAGGTTTACGAACATAACGCCCAGCTCCTTTGAAATGGAGTCCTGATTGGTCGACTGGAAGGGGGCGGGGTTAATTATTTGGTTGCCAAGGTCACAAGCCACCTCCCCAAATACATGAGTTATCTTGCCCCAAGTATAGTGAAATATCTACCTGACTTGACCCTGGAAGGCTGCTCCACTGAAACTGTGGAAATGTTGGAAAGGTCTGGGTCACTGTTGCTGAGCGGAGTTGCCTGGTGTGCATACTGAGGTGTCAGTGGTGGGGAAGGTGTTGTATGATCAACCACTGTCACCAAATTTGTTTCACCAACTGCCACAACCGACACATGCGAGTCATCTGCAGATGGCTCATCATGGAGCTGCAGCTGGAGAGCTGGGTCATCATCTGTTGATGATTCCAACCGAGTCTTATTGTTCTCATTGGCTATCACCACCACTCGATCCGAAAGAGGAGTTGAAGGAGTAGGTGGCGTTACAGGGGTGGGTGGAAATGGATGGGAGGTAGCAGGAGAAGGTGGGGGTGAGATGGGAACCACCACAGCAGAAGTTCCTCCCTCACAAATGGTCACTACTGCTGGGCCGACTTGCTGTTGCACTGGGACTGAGACTGACTGGCCCACAGGCACATCTGCTTGGCTAATGGTCACACATGATGCTGATGAAGCAGGTTCAGAATCCTGAATGCCAACACTCACAAACGCATATTCTAGGGGGGAGAGGAAGACAGCCACGCATTACGAATCCCATTCATCTGCATGTCCTAAAATGTACATGACAATATTATAACATGCACCAGGAAAAATGAATATTTTCTCTTAAGTGTTCAAGGAAGCATTATGAGTAGTGTAGTTCATGGTATCCATCAAATTGACTCATGATTCCACACACAATTAACTGTTGCACTTGTGCTATTTCACTACTGCTGAGTTCAGAGAATTAAACAATTACCTCTGCTCATTAACCTCTGCTCTTGAACACGAAGTTTTGGATTGAAACTGACTAATACTTGTGCAATAAAAAAGCACCATAATTAACCTCAATCATAATCTTGGAACTGTCTTCAACATTACCTGCAGGGAACTTATCCTGTGGAGTGTCTACAGTGTCAAGTGAAGGCCTCCTCTCATCTACCTCACCATTCTTGTCCTCAGGCATGGGTTTCTCAGTCTCCTTCTCCCCACTTTCCTGCCTGATAATGGAACTGGGCCTGGAAGAACTAGGTGTTTGTGACTTGTCGGATGACTCGGGATGACTTTGCTGGACTGGTGGAGGTGGTGCTGGCCTCTTCTCCTTTACTACCCTGCGAGGCTCCTTCTCTTCAGAGCCTGATGACCATCGGTTGCTTGCCTATTAATTGAGGATTTGTTAATGGTGTCATACAATATTCTGGAACTGAAAAACTATTACTCCAACCACCATTAAATTAATAAGGTACAGATTTTACAAGTTAACCCTAATAAGACGAGCATATCATATGCTGGTACGGTGGCTTTAAAAAATTCTGCTGGCGAAACTATAGTGTTTTCCCATATGTACCTTGGTTTCTGTGTGGCTTTTAATATTTTCTCTCGCGTAAAAAATCGCGATTTCTGGACTCCAAAATCGTGCATAAATAAACGGGATTAACCAGATTAACGTGAATGAAATCATCTTTTTGCAGGCGCTAAAAAACTTCAAACAAACAAACAAAAAACTACCATCACCTGCAAATTTTTGGCATACATAGTTGCCCAAAAACCTCCTCAAGAGATTGCACCCGACAATTAGTGCAAAAGATGATTCAACAGTTTTAAAATAAATAATGTTCGTAAATGCCAATTAGCGGCTGGTGGGAGTCTGTGCACTTCAACGCCGGCCTCAGGCTGGCTGGAGGGGCGCATGCTCCGCGGGAGTTTCGAATAGATCTGGCACAAGGGTTGTTTACACATGTGAGGGGTTGTGTGATGATCAATATAATAATAATAACAATAATAATAATAATAATAATAATAACAACAATAATAATAACAATAATAATAATAATAATAATAATAATAATAATAATAATAATAATATCCGGGTAGTGCTTGGCCTTCTCGGCATGTAGCACGGACCTTTATTTGTACGATGTACATATTTGGAACCTAATTATTGAAGCGCCCGGGCCCACGGGCAGGATGACAGGAGGGGATGTGCAAGGTGCAGTGCAATGTCTTAAACGTGGCCATTTTTAGTGAACTCCCCCGGGTGGTTTAGTCTGTGGAAATACCACCCGAGACGAAGCCAGAAGTGACCCTGAACTCTGCACGAGATGAAGGGGGTGTCCCCAGGCTGGGATCGAACCCGGGACCTTAACATCCGTGGGCGCATACGTTACCGCAGCACCACTCCGCCTCCCCGTGATGATCAATATAGCTCGCCTCGCAGGCCTGTGACATAATTCATGCCATGTGCTTATGTACTCCTTTGTTCAGCAGTGCGAAGGCTACACATCGATAATTTTTTGTCAAGCAGGCAGAGTCACAAAAAAATTGAGTAGGCGCGAAACATGACCCTGCGCCACCTTGTTTGAGCATTTAAGACTTTACCCCTCCGTATGGCATGAGAGGAGGGTCACATAGATGGCCTCAGGATCAAGCCTGGACACTAGATGATCTTATTCACTAGTTTTTCAAGTCTCGTCCCCCAAGTGCCAAAGCGAATTTTTTGCAGACACTTGCAAAAATGCGAAAAACCACCCGTCTTATTAGGGTTAATAAAAACATACAACAACATTTTAGAAACCATAACAAAGTCACGTCTAGTTACTGGTCATTCATGGAGATTTCAGTGTTGTTGAAATTGTCATGCTCTATACTTGAAGCTTGTCTTATTTGAGGCATTACATTAGCACCCCTACTGCCCACATGAACCAAATCAGTCAATCATGATGGCTGCTGCAGGAATTGTGGCTTTGCAGTGGCTTAATTAGGTTGTTGTGACCAACAGGGTGGTCATCTCTCGAGTAGTTGTTACACCTCAGAGCATATGAGATTACGAATGGTCTGAGTTTTTCAGTACTAATTACTTATTTCCAGGGATGGAAAAAGAACCTTCCAAGAAGCGCTTCTTTTTTCCATGTGCAGGAATGGAAAAAGAACCTCTTCCTCCCAAAGAAGCGCTTCTTTTTCCATCCCTGCTTATTTCACAGCATCATGAGCACGCTGATACTCCATAGGTAAAAGTATTTCCAAATCTGTCAACTTATTCTGGGTTGTGTATATGCTAGAGGTTCGTAGTAAATCCATAACAAGTGTTTCACTATGCCATTAATGACTGGTAACAATATTCTTAATGATTAATAACACAGATCTGCCATTTTTTTCTGACTTTACCATCGACCAGACATATAACCAAATGCCTGAAAAAGATTATTAGCCTGCTTGAGTTGCACTGGTCAACCTTAAGGTGGAGATGAAATAATGTCATTACCTGAGTATGACTTATTACAAACAATATGCTAACAATCTTAATTTGCAACACATCCAAATGGTAACTTTCACATTACTTGAGTCAGAGCCAAGAGTTCCCAGTAATGAGTGAAATCCCACATGATAATTGATAAGTTGTGCCTAACATACCTCTTTCTTTTGTTTCTTTGCCCTTTCTTCTTCCCTCTGTTGCTGTTCCTTTTCGGCTGCTCTCTTCAGCTTCTCGCCTCTCCTCTCATCTTCCTTGGCAGCTTCCTCTTCCTCCTCTTCCACATCCACTTCACCACCTTCCACTCCTGCTTTTCCACAGTAACATTAATTTGTATTCTCACAATTCAAGTTCACTTTACCTTACCTTTGTCATCCATATCACTCTTCAAGGATATAGAATCATCAGGCTGATCCATCTCCAGAGGAAGCTGGGAAGCACGATTATCCTGCGCATTAAAAAGAAAAATCATTGTAATTTTCAGGTTACGAATTACTTTTCTTAGAAGAAGCACAACCTGCAAACCTCAGTGGCTGGCTCCTTTGACTGCCATTAGCAGCATGATAAAAGACAACCAAGAAAAAGTTAATGTAATAGTCAAATGCAAAATTGAAGTGGTCATTATACAAGCCACATGTCCACTGCTAGCAACTTGCAAGAATGCCTGTAATATATAGTCCATGAAATATCAAAACAAAACAAAACAAAAAAAAAATGAATTGAATGCAGCATACAAATGTTTTTCTCCAGTGGACCTGTGTGGGAATTGTAACATCCACTTCAATTGAATATAATCAGCCGTGCTTGTAAATATGGGAAGGGAAAACAAGTGCTGGAGAAACACAAATGAGCCCAGGGTAGGAAGGTAGGATCTGACTTACCAATTCGCTGGTAAGCGTCCCGAGGCTTGCGATTTTGCCTGCCCTTCTTCTGTGCCGCATGCGAAGAGGAACCAACCGCCCCGGGTTATTTTCTTTGCATCCCAAGAGAGTGGGTTGAGGGATTGGGTAAGACTCAAATGGAATTTGTGACAGCAGGAGGAAGAAACGAGGGAATTTGCCAAGAGAGCAAAAGAGTAGCATGCCGAATAACACTAGTGCACAACTGACTGCTTAGAAAATGTGTAATTATCTGATCTAGAGAAGTGGTTCATCAGCTGTAGCACAATACGTGCATTTTATCAGTCTTAGCCATTTGATATATCGAATGGACAAAATTTATTGTTTCAGCTGTCCCACTTTAGATTCTTTTTAACTCCAATAATAAGCCCATTGGAGTAGTTTGACCTGATTTGGTCAAATAAAGTGGACCACTTTTCTAGGCCATTGCAAAAAGAAGACAAAAGGTATTTCTATAAATAAAAGTCACTCATGTGTCACTCAAAAACTAGAACTGGTTTTTAAAGAGGGGGGGCACTGACCTCAACTTCTTCATCCACGACTTCTTCCACCACCTCAGCCTTGTATTCAAGTAGAAGATCCCGCAAAGGTTTGGAATCCAAGGTGCAATTAATAAACGTGTGCTGTGCAAAAAAAAATTAAATGTATATTAGGGGAAAATCTATTAAAATTACAATTCTTTTCAAGCTGCAAATTTCTCAGCTAATAATACCAAGTAACTTTTGCCAATGCAACAAGTATGTGTACCTGATAAATGTGCACTTTGACTTGGAGGACCAACCTTCACAGTGCCAAGGCACAAGTCTGACTGGGCAATTTCAATTTTAATTTTTGCAAAAGGACCACATTGGACACTGGCTCATTGCTTGGTAAATATTGCAAGTATGCTGTGGATCAATTCAGAAAGCTAGCGCATCCTGAATTGCTTTATTAGCACTACAAACAAAATCACATTACTGATTTCATTGTAATACTTGACATTTGTGAGGTATGTCCATATGGACTCAAATTTTCCTACAATCTGTCTGCAAAGTATATTTCAAATTTGCGCTACGTGTCCAAGCCAGAAACTGACACTTTTAAAAAATCATTATACAGTGGCAATGCCACTGGCCCAGGGGGTTTAATAAAATATGCTACACTACTGTATTCTATCCACTACACAGTTGGAAAAAAATCGCAAGTTTCAAAATGTTGGAGACCGGTAGACCTATCTACATGGTAATGCAGGGACATTTGATATATCATACATTAAAATGTAAAATTGTATCATTTGTCAAGTGATACATCAACGATGGCATCAATCTCATGTAGGCCTACTTGTTATTTAAATGAAACATTTAAAAAATACACTACATTGCACAAACTATTAAAGCATGAATATAATTAATCACCTGCAAAAGATCACTGGCAGTGGGCCTATGTGTAGGATCCTTAACAAGACATGTGGCTACAAAGTTATTAAAATCCCTTGACCACTTTCCAGGCGAATCAAGTGAAGGTGGGTCAGACTTCTGTATCTTGAGCAAAACTCTCATGGGACTCATCTCATGATTTGGAGGCTCCATCTGGGCAAACTCAATCAATGTTATTCCCAATGACCACACATCAACTTTGAAGTCATATGGCCGATCCCTAAAAGTTTCACACAGGACAACTTCAGGGGCCATCCAATATGGAGTTCCTATGAAGGTGTCATGCTTCTGAAGTGTATGTTTGTTCTTGGCTGAGACACCAAAGTCAGCTGAAATACAAAACAAAAATTGAGCAAAACCCATTCATATAGCACTATTACAAAAACTGTAACTAAACCCAGAATATTTAAACCTGGAATCTCAGCAGTCTAATCAGTCAACTAAGGCCACTACTTATGTCCATCTCCCAAGAAACCTAAAAATTGCCAGTATCTTATACCTCCAAAATAGCCACAAAGAGAAAAACACTAAACCAATATTATAGGTGTTACATTATTTTAAAACATACCTAATTTCACTCCCCCTTCAGTGGTGAGAAGGACATTTCCAGCCTTCAAGTCTCGGTGGATCACCTTGTTACTGTGTAAAAAATCTAGACCCTTGCATAGTTGTTGGCAAATATAGGCAATCTGTGGTTCTGTCAATCCACGTTCAAGCTCCATCATAATTGAGTCAAGTGCACCTCCATCACAGTACTCAATCAGCATCTGCAAGAACAGGTCATTAAAAATTCTCTCACTGTACATTTGTACATATCAGTGTAACTTATCACAGCCATAATCAATTTACAAAAAGGGAGTCAGTATAAAACACCAGCTTACTGCAATTTCATTTAAAAAATGACATTTTAAAAATTAGTGGAACATGTTAGAATAGAAAGGAATGTGGACATGTCTTAGTTTACATTGTGTTACTAGCTTTGCAAATCACCCTCAAAACATATGAAGACCTCGGGAGAAAAATGATCAAGGTCCACCTGAGGTGAAACTGAGATAATCCTATTTTAAATTTCGAAGGCCCATAAGGTTCCCTTGTAAATCCCACATTCGGGGTCTTCTATTGTGACCTATGATAATTACTCCACAACCACGACTAGACCATCATATTCTACGCTAGGGAAAGTATCTTCCAAGATATGTAACTCATTTTTGACAAAAGGTGGACCTTGATCTTTCTTCCGCCCCAGGTCTTCATATACGAGTATAGTTTTCTGGCTCAGAAGAAGTCAGTTGTATTGTGATATTTCAAATTAAAATAATCTGGGCTATAAGAAAATGTGCTTTTTCCCCATTCTCACCACTGAGATATTTATAAAGCTGACTTTCTTCCCAAAGGAGCAGAACCCGAGATACTCATACAACTCAAAAAACTAATTTATTTCTGCAATATTTTAAGTTAACCTACATTTCTTCTACCCTGACCCATAATCCACATATTAAATTCCTCTGCATAAAATAGGTTACATTCCAAAGGCTTTCCTTGAAGTTATGCAATTGCAATAGTCACTCCATAAACAGGCAATCACACAAGTTGATAGAAAGCTTGTCAACTTTTCTGATACTAATCATGTACTATCGCAGTATTATCACAGAATTTCACTTACATTTCTTGTAACAAATGCCTGCAATAATAGTGCCATTAGCACCTTGGGTAAAAAATGCCAACAGGTGCTCATGTGGCATGTGCACTGATAATGACAACATGCATCACAATTGATTGCACTTGTTTGTGTTAATATAATGTGTACATATTCCTCCTTAATACTAGTAATGTTGATTATCCTCAAACTGATACCATGAAAAGATTTATGTCCATTCACTATTGTGTCATATAATAGCATACCACCTATTGAAATGCTAAGACTTGTAGATGCATACATATTTCTTGGCAGTGATGTAATACATATTCGAACTGATGCTCTCATGCATATTTAACCCACTGCTCAATGAATCAACCTTCCCGAAAGCCAGGGTGGATTGGCATCACTTCCTCTCTGTAATCCAGGTTCTTATCACATTCCCACTTCCGCCCACTCTCAATCCCTACACTTTGATTCCCCCCCTCCCTTTCCCCAGATAAACCACAAAATCCAGGGTGGGGCATTCTGACACAATCAAATCTGACACGACTTATGCAGGCCACCTGTAGATGTATTCCGAAGGGGGCAAAAATGAAACTTACCCAGAGCTTTCCTTCATGGAAAAAGGCTTCATGAAGATCTACCACATTTGAATTCTTGCACTCGGACAATATGTCAATCTCAACAGTAAAGTCTGATAGATCATCCTCCCCCTCCAAAGTGCACATTTTTGCAGCAGCGAGAATGTCAGTTTGCCGATGCCTAGCTTTGTAGACCTTTCCAAAGGCTCCATCTCCAAGCTCTCCTATAATCTCCCAGGTGTCCTGTGGGTTCACATCCATCTTGATGTTACTGTAGTTCTTTTTCTTCTTGGCATCTGCAGCACTCCCTAGGTGGAGCACCTTCTTCAGGTTGCTCAGGAACGACATGGCTAGGTGCTGATGAGTTACTGTCACCTGTCCTTCTTAAAAATTATTCGACCGGTGGCCTGAGCTGGTCATGTCTTTGCCAGTAATCTGAAATGCTGAGAATAACACACATTCACACAATGGTTACACTTCAATGCCATACTTGACAAACCATTATCAGAGAGAGAAAAGTAAAATATCACTTCCTTGCCTCATAAATTCATTCCAAGGTTTCTCACCCTGTTATTGGCTTACTGTTCACATATTCCAAGCCAACATTAGCACCAACAAAGAGCTTCTCCCATAAGCTTCCTTATTATGGCCACTGGGATAACAAAGTAGCCCCTCATTTCACACGTCCTTTGCATTATGCAGGAGTGTCAAAACATATCTTTATTCCTAACTACTGCATGTAACATTATTGGTAGACCAAGGAGAGAAGAGCCTAACAATATTGCTTGCAACATTGAAAATACACATCAAGCTGCTCACGCTTGTGCTGAATAAAGGCAAGACTTTTATCATCAACAACCCTGGGCACACCGAGCAGGCCCATTTTGATGTGCTACACTGCCCTTAAGGCTGAAATGAAAAGGCAGGTCATTAAGCAAACACTAGAATGGCTCCTTGGTCAGCCAGTGTAGCTGCAGTGATTTCTAAGCCTGGATATTTTATTGGCCATGAGAAGAAAGTTTGCAGATCATTTGTTAAGTCAATGGCAGTTGCATCAATGAATTCAACAGGAACCCTTCCTTCCTTTGTTGGATGAGTTACTGACCCTGGGTACACTCCCCTTGCTTGATGTATTAAACTAATGCAGGGGGTAGGACCCAATATTGAATCCCCATCTAATCAAGCTTGTGGCTCTGTCTACCACTCTACCTGGACTGAGCAATAATGTTCAAGCATAATAAATGGGATTAATACTTCAGGTGCTTCCTTCCTGTGCACATGAAACATTGGTGTTGCCTACATTCAAGGTTTAATAAATTGCAATTTATCTTGCCTACTGCTGCAAAATCGGGGCCTTCCTGTGATACCATTTATATTTGTACTAAGGTCATTTCAATCGTAGAAATATTCGAGACTGTAACGTAATAAAATTTTACACGGGTTTCATTCTATTAACCCCGTCACTACCAGCTAGGCCAAAAACGCCTAGTTTTCTGCTGATGCCTACTATGAAGATAAAGACAAGATATTTTACAAATGATAACATATATGTTACCCATTCATGGAAAACACGTTATAAATGTGTTGGGAACAATTTTACTCATCTCGAAGTCCTTAAATTAATTTCCAAAAAGACCACCTTAAAAACTCGAAATTCGAGTACTACCAGCCAACTGTAAGGCTGATTTAATTATGAAACACACTAAAATATACGGAAGAGCAACCTTGAGAACTCTGCCAGATGAATTTCCTGAAATCGTGGTATTTGGGGGGAAATAAATTATTGCTTATGGCTTTTATGACTTTTTGGCTTTTTGACACTTCGCGAGAAGTACGTCAATTTGGATCATTTATTTCTCGCAAAATACGCCGATTTCAGCAAATTCATCTGGCACGGTTCTCAAGGTTGCAGCTCCATATATTTTAGCATATTTCATAATCAAATCAGCCTAACAGTTGACCGGTAGTACTCGAATTGGAAATTAATTTAGGGACTTCTAGAGGAGTAAAATTATTCGCAATACATTAATAGTGTTTTCCATGAATGGGTAAATATAGCTGTTATTTGTAAAAGATCTTGTCTTTATCTTCCGAGTAGGCATAAGCGGAAAACTAGGCATTTTTGGCCCAGCTGGTAGCGAAAGGGTTAATGGGCTTGTGAAATTATGTGGAAAGTTTTCCATTGTGGGAAAAAGTTAATGCATTTGTCAAAATCTTGCTCCATGCATGCATTTACACCATACTTTTCTCAATGGCATGAAATGTGACACCCCCAACAAGGGTCACGGTTGCAGCCTTGACTAATCACCAGAAACAATGAAACAACGTGCTCTCCTCCTTATTCAACCCTTCCCCTGCAATACAGCAGGTGCCTATTTTAATCATGATAACTTAAAAATTTAATTGCAGTTTACTATCTTAGTTAACAGAAGGCATCTTATTTCATTTTCTATATTGCACTGGCACTAAAATTTAGATTAAATTCAAGAAGATACCCAGAATACTGTTGAACCTAAAATTGCAGATCGAAAAAAAGTTTCATTTTCACTTTGACCAGTAAAGCCTGCAATTTGTCACAAATAATGGATTCCAGGGTCATTTTATAGGCCAAGAAAAGCACAGATTACTGCCCTGTATAACATGACCTTCTAAATCATAGTATAAAGCAAATTCCCTACATTTTCCCTGGCCCCTTGTTCCCACTAATAAAAAATAACTCAATATCCTTATGGCAGTTCCCCTAGATTTAAAGCTTCTACCTAGGAGGTTCCTCGTTGTTACTGACAATATATTTCTGATGACCCTGTGTAAGAAAGGTTGCACAGTAGTGGAAAATTCCTATGACTCACTGTCCTTAGCAATCAACTTGACAATAGTTACTGTCACACAAATATCAATAAGCATTTTCAGGAACTTGTAGGCCTACATATCAATATTGCTCTATGAATATAGGTCCTACCTTAAATAATGAAGTAGACATTGTCAGTGACTAAGGAAATAAGAATAAAGCTACATTCCTCGTATTACATTGCTCGGTGTTTACAATGAGCACATTTCGGGTCTGTAGTGTGCACATGGCTGAACATGAATAATAATAAGTCAGATATGTCTCTGCTCTAGTAATTGGGTACTGAAATAATGAAGAAATGGAGACATAGTCACATATGACATGCCATGTAACTGAAGTCCTGTCAAGTTCAGTCCTCAAGAGATAAATGGGTCTCCTGTCTCCTCTCGCTATAAAAATCCAGCAGAAGCAGAAGAGTAGGATAACTTTGAGTTTTTAAAAGTTATTCTTTCTATAAGGCCCAGACCTGTCACAAGGTACACTGTTGTTGTTGTTGTTGTTGTTGTTGCTGTTGTTGTTAATTATTTAGTGTACCCTGTGATGACCCTTATGGGTTCTACAGGGAGATGGCACACCATCATCAGTCTTTTATATAGTTTTCTTCAATTTCCAGTGCAAGGAATCAAGGACATGGCGTAAGCATAGGGATTGGGTGGGTTGGTGGGGGGGNGGGGGGGGGGGTGTGAGAGAGAGATGGACATTGGTGCAAGTGCAATGTCTGAAAAGGGGTCATGTGTTGTTCCCCAGGAGGTTAGGTTGCCAGACACCTCCAAGGCAGGGGGTCAGAGGATGCAGGTAAAATGGAACTCCCAGGCGGGGATTGAACCTGGGACCTTTCACTCAGCAAGCCGACACATTACCAACTCGGCCACCGCACATCCCATTATTATTATTATCATTATTATTATTATTATTATTATTATTATTATTATTATTATTATTATTATTATTATTATTTTTGGCAGGTGAATGCAGTCACAGTAAACATTTGCTTTCAAGACCATTTATTCTGCAAGAATGTTAGGTTGTTGTCCTACTAATGACAGGTGAGACTATTACCACTCCCTTGGATGAGTTTGTTATAAGTGAGACTGTACGTAACTGCTCATATATGGGCATGTCTCTGTGACTGCACATCAACATGTGCATGTAGCCTTGCCAGATCAACCTCAGTGCTATCTGACGCCACATCCCTAGATTTCTAGAGATGCCATCACACATAGAGACTTGTCAGTGTCTAAATCGGTCTAAAGATGAAGACCTCGGGGGACGAACAATCAAGGTCCACCTCACGTGAAACAGATATTGCAATTTCAAATGTCGAAGGCCCATTCTAAACCCCACTTTCGGGGTCTTTCATAGTGACAGATTGGGTGGAATTTTCATCGTACTACTAGTTACTCCTAACTTAGCAGTACCATTGCATTACACTGGTACTGCTAAGTTAAAAGTAACTAGTAGTACGACGAAAATTCCACCCATTTTCATTACTCCACAACGATGACCAAACCATCACATTCTACACAAGTGAAACTATCTCCTGAGATATGCAACTCATTTTTGACAAAAAGTGGACCTTGATCGTTCTTCCCCCGAGGTCTTCACATACACACAGCCCTACAAGGTGTATCCCAATTTAAATAAATAAATGGGAGCACCTAAAGTGACAGGACATGAGGTAGTGACTTGACAGGCACAGCTTGAGACACGCATGTTGGCTACTAACATGGTCCCTGTGGAGCAGGCAGGCAGACAGCAGGGTGGTCCAGCTGGACATCAGGGGCGGCAGTGTGGCCCGTCCCTAAACCGGTACGGCCCCCGAGAGTAGGGCGCCGGGACCCAGTGGAAAGAACTAGGCCTAGCCAGTTTTTCCCCCCCTGCACCCCGCCTTCCTTCCTTCCTTCCTTCCACTAACTCACTCCCTTTCCTTCGCTTGCTTGGATCCCCCAGCAGAAGAAGTAGGCTGTCCTCAAACCGAAGCAACTGGCCCTGAATACCAATCGGGCGGAAAAGGAGACCGAGCACAGGACACACTCGAATCCTCCCTGGGGAGGGGGGCAGGGGGAAAGGGCCACACGTCGTCAGGAGGGGACCGGGTCGGTTGAACCACGGCAAATGTGCGCAAAAAAAAGTGCAGTGAGCCGAACCACACGACGGGTCCACATCGGACACACTCAGGGAGAAAATGATGCTCGTGGTTCCGGTGGAGGGCGCCAGGGGGGGACAGGCGGGTCTTCGGGTGCACGCCCACAGATGGCTCTCGGATGGACTGCAGTTCACTACAAGGACGTACGGTACCGTATTGCTTGTGGACCTATGGCGATGCTGGGATTTCTCTACAATACCAGACAATGCACACTGTACTCCCGACAAGGACAATGGGTCAGGATAGGGTTTGTTTGGGTGGGAACGTAGGTGCAAGTGCGATACTGACCGACAAATGTGCTGTTTTCTCAGGAGGTTAGGTTGCCAGACACCTCTAAGGTGCTGATCAGAGAGAGAGGCGCAGGCGAAAGGGAACTCCCAGGCGGGGATTGAACCTGGACCTTCCATCACTCAGCAAGCAGAGACGTTACCATCTCAACCACCACATATCCCCCACTACACACACTGCACTAATGATCATGTGAATAGCTCATTTATACAGTTTCTAGGACCACTTGTGGATTATTATCAGTGTTTCTGGGCATGCCTGCGCAATCATTAACATGGGTATCGGGAGTACAGTGCACCTTCCTAGTACCACATGCTGTCTCTGAAAGAATGACGCACCATAGGGAACTTTTGAGCAACTACAAACCACGGCAAGTAAATAAAAAATGTTTTTAATACACACTGCCTATAAACAAACCAACAGGA
Source organism: Catajapyx aquilonaris (assembly GCA_000934665.2). Lineage (NCBI taxonomy): Eukaryota > Metazoa > Arthropoda > Diplura > Dicellurata > Japygidae > Catajapyx > Catajapyx aquilonaris. The sequence continues at coordinate 55,568 of KZ538338.1, forward strand.
GATCAAAACCTTTTCTGAGAGGTACAAAAGAAACATGGCAATAAATTAAAAAATCTCATGACTGTACAAAAAGCTGCCCATGAATGTAACCCCAAAGGTACAAAAACTGGCAGTGTAATAGATATGGCAACCACTGTAAAGAGATTGGAAGAAGACATGTAACACGCACACGTATATTCACACACAAGTCTCCTTATTGGTCCAACCAGGAGATGCGTCTCCATCACCCCCACCCCCACCTGCCACGACCCTTCCCCCTCCCCCCTTCCTCCGAGGTCTGTGGTGTTGTTGGTGACTGTGACCTCTGCGGTGACCTCTGTAGAGTTGTCCCCCGATTGGGGGTACGTCAGTCTCAGAAGCCCCATCTGACGCTGGGTGGTTGTGCCTGTGTTGATGGTGGTGGTGGTGACTGGGCGACTCTCCTTCAGAGTGACGTTCTGAGCGAAGCCTCTGCTTCTCGAAAAACCGGCGAGCAATTCCTGATTGGTAAGGGTTGTAGAAGGACTCAGGGACGGACTCACAAGACAGATAGCCATTGCTAGCTTCCAGTAGTTGTGGCTGAGGAAGAGGAGCCTCTGATTTATCATCGTCTGCATCTGTAGTGGTGTGTGATGGCAATGCTGGTAATGGTGGTGCTTGCTTCTGTGGTGCTACAACTGGAAAAAATCAAGGATAAGCTATATTCATCCTTTCTAATGTCCTTGCAAAATATTTGCATTGTCAAAATATAATAATTTGGTCTTATCTTACAATTCCTCTGCTAAACAATAACACTTACCCATCTCAACACCATCTGGAGTATCTGGCTGGGTGAGTAGTGTCCTGAATGTTTCATCTCCACCCTCCTCCCTCCTGCCAGACCTTCCTCTGCACAGCCTGGACATTGCTTTCCTAATGTCCTTCCTCATGCAGCACCAGGCAGCCACCACCCAACCTCCAAGAAATCCAGATGTTACGCAGAACACCACAGGGAACAAATCAGCTAAGTCACGCCATGACGGAACCAATAAAGCAGATGGACACACTGATGCCACTCCACTCAGCCATGCTACCCAAAAAAGAACTGCTTGTATTTCAAGCGCCTTCAGGCACCATGTTGGGGTCTTGGTCATATCTGGTACTAAGCTTGAAGTGGATGAGCGCAAAGAGGTGCTGTCTGGACTCCACGTTGATCCTGAATTAAGCATTTTTTGAACATTTATGGCTCGATGTGCCAAACCTGCATGTAGGCATGTCAACAGGCAAAGTATAGCTAATGGGAGCCACACAGCACCAGGCCACACTGATGGACGTAAGAAGCAGAAAGTTCCAGACGAGTACTCGGGTAAATGAACAGCTCCAGTTAAGCCAACTGCCAACAATCCAGGTCCCCATCCAAGCAAGTAGAGCTGCACTAATCGTTGCATGCGTCCAGGTTTTGGTCCCAATCCAATGTCATCTTCATCTGGTGTCACATTGCCAAGGCGCTTTCGGTTTTCGCGTGAAACTTTACCCTTCAAGCAGTGTATTGCAAGCAATATCCACAGCAGGCTACATAATGTAAGGTAATGCAGAGCAAGACCTAACAGCCCGCAGGGTAAGCGCTGTTGTACTGGAACAGTCCCAAAGCAAAATGCAGTCTGAAGAACAGTAATGGACAGCCATCCATTAATTAAGGCATGCCGTAAGCGTCTTGAGAGTCCAGATGATTTCCAAGCCCATATCTGGGTCAATATGGCTGTCACAAGCAACGTTGCACACATGGCACTTCCAACATATACACCTGGATGTAATACTACTGGCATTGCTGTCATGTTTGGTTTGCTAACCAAGACTGGTGCAAGCACAGTATAATATCCAAGCTTCCAACATTGAAACTGTACACGAGTTGGTGCCACATCTATAAGCCTGCATCGGCTTTGCTCACCAGTCACCCAACCAGCATGTGAATCCCATCTAGCAACTTCTTTGGCAGCACCATTAGTCCGCAGTGTCACCAATACGCCATCTTTGAGGTCCACATCAGCACCAGTGGAGCAGCCAACTACACCTGATACACGATGAGTCCCATCTGGCAATCCCGGAAAGAGCGCACCATCTGCAAAAGCAGCCAGCACCAACTTGGCATCTTCTGGAATTAGTGCTGGAATGCGTTCTGGTGCAATTCGTTCCACAACATGTTCTAATACCACTCGATCTGAAACTTGTTCGGATGGAAGTCCTTTAGAAGAGAGTTCTTTGGAAATAGGCTCAGTAAGAACCTTAGCTAAATTGTGGCTTGGTACAACAGCTGGAACCCTTATCCATGCCTCAACTTGTTCATTAGCAGCCAATGACGGCACCCCTCTCAGCATCTCGGAAGTACAGTGAAACAATCGATCTGGAACACGTGCTGGTGGAAGTGACAGCCAAACACATGAAACAGCCACCCCACCATTTACAACATCCAAAACCAGTTGGGATCCATGATGCTTAAAACTTGGTATAGCCTTTGCAACTATCTCAGCTGTAGAAATGAGTCGTGAACAAGCATTATCTTGAAGCTGTGCTTTCTTCAGATCCAACTCCATAACAGATGTTGACAGCTGCTCAAGCAGGTCTGTAATTGCAGCTGCAACTGCTTCCTCTTCTGGGCCACCACTGCCAGTGAGGGCAGTTGCCAGGCGTAAGCCTGCCCTTGATGCAAGAGCCAATTCTTCCCAACCATGCAAGTCACTGGATGCATCATGAAGCTGACGTGCAGCAGCACCAAGGAGACTGGGACTCACATGTCCAGGACTATGGAGGTTAAAAGATCAAAACAGTTAGTAAAACAACTGACATGATTCATGCGAAAGCAACAAGACAATGAAGTTATTGTCCTGAAATTACCTTTCAGTATGTGCCTGAGCCATCTGATGCAATAGCCTAGCTGTTTCCCTTTCATATGCGCAGTCCTCCATCATGGGTGCTTCCCAATTCCCCATTCCAGAACACTGTCTGGAAGCCCAGGATGGCTGTCCACCTCTCACGGAACTCTGTACTTGGCATGGAAGTTTTGCCTGAACTCCTCCAACAACTTCAGGCCATTCATAGTGACCTCTGCCACCACTTGTACTGCTTCTCATGCAGTAAGGCACATCTGGGCTGAGCACCACTAGAGACACTTGTCGGCTGGTATTCCCACGACTTGAACTTGCGACACACATCCATTCACCACTGTGGCTGGAATCCAGCACACGTATGATCAAACTTGTCAGCGATTCATCTGAGTTTCTCTTGGCCTCAACTGTAACTTGACTCATCCCTGACACTTGCTCTAGTGGTGCTTCAGGTGATTTTCTCCATCCCCAAGTGACCCCAACATCATCTTCAGTTGACACTTTGCAGGAAATTCTTAAAGAGTCACCAGCAAATACAACTTGTGTTCCGGATGGCCGCAATTGGAACACTGGAAGCTGCAATGGCCAGCGACAATGGAGTGTGTCTGATTGTAGGCGCTTCAGAGAAGTACCAGCTAAGGGCAGGGGCAGTTCACAGCGCCCTCGAGGAGAGAGCTCTCCACGTACCAACCAAGCAAGCTCACAGTCACATATCAAGGGGTTGTTGCTTAGATCTCTGTAATAAAATGCCACACCAACTGTGAATTTCTCATATTTGGTCCATCAATCGATATGATTCTAGACATTCTTGAATGGACCTTGAGCGGCCACAAGGCACTTCAGGATTGAATGACCTCAGAGTGAACTCAACATGTTCTGTTCTACCATGTGCACTACCCTTATGAGTAATGAAAAAGAAAACTTATATAATGGATTCTTGGTGATGGAAAATTCCACCACCAGTTAAAATGCAATTTCATTAATGAGAAAGGAAATAATTTCATATTAAGCTCACTTACAATGCTTGCAGGGCTACAAGTGGTGCAAACGTTGCCTCTTCCAAGCGGCTCAGACGATTGTGAGTCAATTTACTAAATGGGAAATAAATATTACTAATTGGAGAAAATACTGCAGAAATGTCCTAAAATTACTTACAGTCGTTGTAGATGTGTCAAGCCTGCCCAAGTCTGGTTGCTCAACACACTCAGGTGATTTCCAGAGAGGTCCCTGTCATATGCAATATTGTGTATTAGAGCAAATACTCATGCAATTGACTCATTACAACTTACAAGTGATGAAGGTTTCCCAATGCAGTCAAAGCACTACCTTCTATGTGACTCAGATTGTTGTTGGCCAAAACTCTGAAAAGATTACACATATAATTACCCTTTCTGCAATTGGAATATATGCATGTGATGCACTCACAATTTCTGTAACTTTGGCAGAAAATCCAGTTGGCCTTTCTTCAGTGTTGTTAGCTCATTGCCAGACAAATCCCTGAAACAATTATTATTATTATTATCATCATCCATGTGATGTAGGTGACAAGACCCATCAGGACCAATGATTTGATACTATGAAAATTACTGTTATGGCTAATTGTATAAATTGGAAAATGACATATTATGCATCTGCTTCATAAGAAGATTTTCCTCTCGATATGTGTTCAACAACTGGGCCTTAGTGAACCCAAACCATCAGTATGTTACCATGCAAATATTTCATGCCTTTCTGCTACACCTTGGCACAAACATGAAATAACAACTTACAGAAGAATAGTGTCATTTGGGAACTGAGTCTGGTTGAGCACTGCAATATCCTTCAGTGGTGAGATGTCTGGTGGGCACCTGACTCTCACTCCTGAGTCACCCCCACGAATTTTCACTGCAGAGCAGCCACACTGCTGTGGACACTGTGGAGATGAATACGCCTCCTGCTGGTCAGCCCACACTAGGGCCAGGAGGAGGAGAAGCAACCACCATGTGTAGTGGTGCAGGGCGGGAGTGGACCGGCTCATTATGCAGCCTCCTCCAAACCTATACGAACAAAACCATGAATTTTTATTACAACTATTCACACTAATGTACAAAAAATTGCAACAATGAAGAACTAAACCTAAAGCCAGGTTTACATGTGAGCGATTTGACGAGTGAATTCTTCGCTGAGCGATAACATCGCTGAGTAACCAGTATTGTTTTAGGCGAAAATCGATTGTTACTTTCACCTCAAACAATATTGGTTACTTGGGTTACTCAGCTATGTTACCTTTCAGCAAAGACTTTGCTCGTCAAATCACTCACATGTAAACGCAGCTTTAGTTTCCTATGGCAGTGTCTTTTATTACAAATGTTACAGTCACATGTGCCAGACTGTTCTCTTGACATTTCTAGTTAGTAGCATGTGGTAGCATGTATCCCAGTCAAATGTAAAGTGAAAAATATGAACATAATGAAAAAATAAACACATGTAACAATAGGCTAAACTAAACAGGTGTTTTATTCGTTTTGCTGGTGTTTAGAGTCCGATCAAGCCTGTGTTTGATAACTATTTCACAGCATGTTTTTAGAGAGCCTTGAAGAACATGTTTTACGTAACTCAGCAATGGATTTTTTAAAGAACTGTGGTACGGCAAGGAATGGTCTGGGCACTTGTCAATGGTCACCCTACCTCCAAGTATCCAGACTATTTCTGTGCTGATATAGTACATGCTCTATTTCAGGTCAATTTCCACTACGGATCATTCAAGGCAAAAATGAATACTTGCCATGACACCAAATTTTGGCCCACCAAGTGAACCGCTATGAATCTTTGACAACACACTTTTAGCTCCAGAACATGCACCTGATCTCTGAGCTCATGGCATTAGGTTCAGAACCTCTCCGAGATCAGCATTCGAGATAAGCTGCATCGGTTGCCGTTTACGTTACTGTTCCTTTTCAGAGAGAGCAAGAGATGGGCATCATGCCAATGGAAACCTCTCACTCTGTCACTCTTCCGTCGTCCTCCTCCCCGCCTCCTGCTGCAGCTGCGGTCCTTCTCCTCCCGCCTGCCTTCTCCCTCTTCCCGTCGGCGGAAGACTCATCTGCGGATCCATAACCACCACTCCTTCCCTCGGCAGGGAAATGTCAACCCAAATGCCAACCTTCACTCTTTCGCTGTCAAATTAGCGGACATATTGGACGCCATTTTGCCTCGCCCGCACGCAGAACCAATCCTGGGAAATCCAACACCGAATTTGGCTCAACCTGCTGAACGAGAGAAGATCATTGGTTGTGGAAGGGGCACGGAGGCAGAGACTCGCTCTTCTCAGCCAATCACGTGTCAGCATGCCAACTTCAGAGTTGAATTTCCTACCATAGGAATCCTAGAAACTCGCCCAGCCCCGAAAATGAAATGTAATGATTTTTTCTAGTTATCACTGGCAATGTCATTCGTGACACTTAGTTTGTAGGATAATTTAATAAATAGAAGTACATGTTTTGCGACCGGAATATTTTATTAGTAGAATCGCTTTTCTTGTCAGTAGTTGCGATGCGCGCGCACAAACCGCGGGAAAGTCGATGGCCTTTCTGTGCCTTTCTCATATGTATATACAGTACACTACAGTATATTTTCCAAACACCGAGAGATTTTCTCATCTGCATGACTAATGCAATAGCATGGTCTGACTGGCTGCTAGTAGTCTGCTACCCATAATTGCTTCTCAAGGTATGGTCTCACTCGGTCTCACTAGTACAGTGGGCCAAAAAATTATGCAGAATTGCACGTGAACCTCGTGCTGCTAACCTCGGATGACTGGTTTTCTGCTTCACAAGGATATGTATTTTCTGTTCTGATTAGCAGAAACAATTAAACAAAATAATGGTCCTTTGGGGAAGAATGTTAACCTCCCTCCAATGACAAGAACACACCCTGCAAACAAGGATTCATCCTTACATTATTGTAAACCACGACTTTCAAACACCTGCATTGTAGTATCCACAGGGCTCCTAAGTTTTCATGCACTGATATTTTATGAGTGTTTTGCTTATCAACTTGTGGTACGTATAAACCAATAATTATGAAATGTTGAGAAACTTTTTACCCACCCTCTAGAAGGATAATCCATTGATTAGTGGTTTTGAAAATCTCAAATCCAATGAGAATTAAAATTTTAATACACTTTTTATTCAGTTTGTCTCCATTTTTGCTTCTGGGGCATTTTTATCTTTCATCAGCTTGTACTTGGAAAATTCTCCTTCCATTTGCTTGAAGCGATTGTACTTCTTTTTGAGTTGTGTTGTAGTCTCTTGATAGTAGTTTCGTGGGTCCATAGACATGACCTAGGAATAAAAAATAAACAAATGTCATGAATTAAGCCTATTTCACAAGTGGACCTTTGTAATGTTAAGCTTTTTTTCACAACACTCGTTATGTCATTTTTCGCCGCCACATGGCAAATTGCAGCGACCGAGGCAAGATCTGGCTTGCTGGAAGCTTGTCGCTCTGCCGCTTACCCAGCAGAGACAAAAAAATTATGTCACAAGTGGTGTAAAAAAAACTTCGCTTTCTAATCGTGCATTACGAACGCTGCGATGCACATTGCTGAAATAGGCTTTATGCAACCTTTTCGGAGAGAAAGAAGCCCCACTGCTTATGAGTGGCAACAAAATACTCAGGAGAGAAAGCGGGTTTAAAACTTCTGCAATTTCAGATTTACCTTAAAATTCGTCCCATGCTTGAGCAGCAAAGGAACCAAATTGGAAATCTGCTCCTTTGTAAGTGATAAGTGCTTCTTAAATGAATCTTTCCTGGTAGCTGCAACCTCTTCCAAGCGCTTAACGACTTCAGAACTAACTGAGGATACTTCTGGGCTGCTCTGGTCCACATTCATTTTCTTTGGTCGCATGAGATCTCTTGCAGTTGGGATGGGAATGGCCATGTTTGGATCATAGGCAAGGCCCATGGACTTCATGTTAGTTCGGATGGATTTCTTGGGGTCCCATGCTTTACTCACTGCCTCACTGCAAGAGAAATTGGTCTGATTATTCAAATATGCATGGTCCGGATCTGAAATCTGGTGCAACAGATCTGAGAACTGAACAAATGTTTTGGCCTGCAGTAGGCCACTGATCCTACTCAGGACCCCAGAAACCCTAAGCCCCAAAGCAAACACTCACAGTTCGGGCAACTCCTTTCTTTTATTCTTCCACGAGCTCAGCAAATACACGTCCGTCCCCTTGGTCTCTTCTTGGCTCTCCCTTATTCCCCGACGCCTCTGCTAGGCGGCTCCCCACGCGACCACCAACTGCCACTTTTCAGGGGAGCCAACCCAGGGAGGACGCGGGCCACACAAACACAACCCCCCCCCCCCCCC